>CAKAOJ020000038.1:2202500-2367500 GCA_916701645.2 Sebastolobus alascanus
ACTCTAACCTGATTTGGGTTACACACATCATGGAACAGTTATAATTAGACTTAATTACAGTTGTAATAGTTTGATTAATCACACAAAATGACAATCAATGGAGCGCGCTAATTTTGGTACAAAAGATGTCTGCCTGCTGGATTGATGGTGTCCTTTATTTTACAACCGCCCCTCAGCGTAAAACATCCAGACATCCTCATCCAGTCTGGCCTGGAGCGTAGAGGATGAGTGCTGATTGAAGAGAAAAAAACTCTGGGTGTGTGTGTGTTGCACTGTGGAGGGTCCACTGGGAAACAGCGAGAAGTCTCACTCTGCGTCTACTTCCTGTCATCACAGCATGTGACGAGAAGAAAAGAAGCTCTAAGTGTAATCAGGTTCATTTAGAATAATAATATGAGACGTTGCTTTTTTCCACTCATCACTTGATTTCCTAGAATTGTGTGTAAAATTGGATTATGGTTACTTAATTTCCTTATAGACCACATACTGTTTCATTGTGTGTCCTATTCACCATCCAGCATCAGTAAAAGGAGCTTTATGCATCCTCACCTTCATCTATTTTTAGAAAGACAGATTAGATATTACATCAGATGTGTTTGCATTTTTCTGTCAAGGTGACCACACCTTTCTTTAGAGCAGTTAGGGGCGACTACAGCATGTCAAACAGAGAGGATGAAACAGACGCTCCTCTGATTCACTGTGTGATTTAGGCTGATCAGACGAGCCTGTTCAACCTGCACATTTAATTTAAATGCAAAATCAAGAGTCAGAGCGAATGTTGGAGGTATTGATCCCAGGCCAGCTTGTGGTCTACATGTGATTCCAGGAGCAGGATGGAGCAATGGGACTGTGAACTTGAGCATTACTGGGAAACAAATCAGGCATTTCTATTCATTCTGAGCTGGAATACTTGTTAAGCAGATGGTACGTCGATAATGAAGACAGCAGGTTGAAAGCCATTGATTCAGAAATGCATTAAACTTTTCTCCCGTTTGGATTTTCAAACACATGCTGCATGTTCTGGTGTTCACACGTAGCGGCCCTCTGAGGCTCAACTCTGTTTGTAATATGTTCTCCTACAGACTCAGATACGCACAAACAGCTGGCTGATGAGGGTATTGATCTAAAGAGCCAGTTGACATGGAGCTAAATGCCTTTGCCAATAGCAAAGACACACACTCTCACTCTCACACACACACACATGATCTGCATCCACACAGGAACAAGACATGCTCTACTTACAGTTCACAGCAAGCCAGCATTAAAAGTTAGTTTTGGAAACTGGAGCACATTGTGTTTGCAGCCATCCAGAAGTTCAATATTCTATTTTGTCATGTGCAACAGCTGTAAACTCAAATAATAACACAGTGTCATGTAGAATAACTGTGATAAGGTGTGTGTGGAGAACATATTATATTTATATAATAATAATAATAATAATAACATATTTTGTGAGAGAGTAATATCAATCTTCTCATCAAGCTCTTGTTAAGAGAGGATTTCCCAAAATGTTGAGCTATTCCTTGAAAAAAAGGGATCAGTGAAAAATCAGAAAACTCAATGTGCTGGTATTAATCATCCTGCTTGTCACTTCAAGGCTCATTGTCATACTGATTTGTTTCCAGCTGAGCAAAGCGGGCATTACCCCGAGGCCCCCGGACCCCCAGGAGGCCCCCAAAACCCCAATTTAACGGTGCAGTAATTGGTAGTAATTGTAACAGAGGCATAATCTATCTTCATAGACCTTCATTACTTGAGCTGATATTGTGTTTACATGGTGAATATTCCTTAATTAATTTGTGTTTAATCAGATTACAACAGAGCAAACCTGGGGTCTCACTCCATGCACAAAGGGTGAGAGAAACCCAACAACAGCTCATTTTTCCTCTGGGGTTTCCCACTAGGTTAATTGCTAAAAAAAGTAAAAGATTTTTATATTAATTTAATATACACAGAGTTGTATTTCAGGGTTATACTTCACGTTCCAGATCGTCTGTGCTGTATTTTCTTTCTTATTATTCTCTTTTTTTCTTAGTTTTTGTGATATGTTATATTTCTGGAACTTCCTGTGTATTTGGACCTGAGAACTACAAATGTGTACTACATTTCCCATGAGCACTTGCAAAGCACATGTCAACAAATGCTCTGGGATTCCTTTTGCCAAACATTTGTCCTATGGAGGTCCAGGAAGTGTGCAGAGCCTTCATTCCTCCACATCTGACAGTTTTACCTTCTTTAACCGCAACTTTTCATCGTGAGTGAGTTGATCTTCTTAAAAGTATTTTACTTCAACCTGCCTGGAAACAAGAGAGCAGCCACACAGAGGGTAGGGAGGAAGATTTTACCTGCAATTTAATCACAAAGTTTTGATTGTAAATTTAACCAACTTCACTTCACTCCATGTTTAAATGCTGTATTTCCTGAGATAAAGCAGGTTGTTAAAAAACCTGAATCCTTGTTTTGTTTCTGCAACAACCTTTGCAACTTGTAAACTATTACAATGCTGATACTGGATAACACTTGGATTTATTAGTGGCTTTGCAATCATAATTGCCTGAAATTTTTAATACAATTTCCAATATATTTTTCCCCCAATACAACCTTATATTGCACATTCATGGTGTTGTATTCAGCCAGTAAGGAAACCAGCTGGCTGGAGATGAATGTGCTTTGATGAGGAAGTGGAAGGCAGTTTAGGACAGGCTAAATGGAGAGAGAACTGATCCCAGTTATGGTTGGGATGTAATGAGTTGAGACAGTGACGCTTCAGTCTGACAAGGAGAGAGATATATGGAGGGATGAGTCAGGAGGAGGAACAGGTCTGTTCTGTATTGGCATCTTTTCATTTACATTTTCTCTTACCAGCTCCTGTGTTTTCTTTTTTATTTTACTCTCTTCTTGTCCTGGATCTCTTCTCTTCTCCTTTGTTGTTGTTCTTCTATTTCTCACTCCGTCTCAGCTCATCCGTCCTCAGGCGTCAATATTGTGACAGCTTTCCAACCATCAGAAAAGGGCCTAGAGGCCTGTGTTATTAGATGCCAGTAGTTTCTGTGTCTGTGTGTGTCTGCTTGTAGGCTACATCATGGAGGTCATACGTTGTTGTACTGGTGTTTCTGTGAATGGTTATTCTGTAATGTTAGACTGAAGTGAGATGGATGTTTTTATGCTTTCTTATGCAGAAATGTACTTCTACAGATTTGTTTCTGCACTTTGTGAGCAATTGATTTGAAGGATTTATGCTTTGTACGTTTTCTTTACTTAGTGTAGATACTAGGGCTGTCAAAGTTAAGGCAAATTCCTTCCCACTAATTTCTTTAACGCATTAATGCAATAATATGAAACTATAAAACCTGAGGAATCAATTGGTACCAACCATGTCATACTAGCTCGTCGAGAAGGAGGTTAAATAATGCTCCAAATATGCGCTAAATTTTGGCGAGGAAAAATTGGTATGGCCATTTTCAAAGGGGTCCCTTGACATCTGACCTCAAGATATGTGAATGAAAATGGGTTCTATGGGTACCCACGAGTCTCCCCTTTACAGACATGCCCACTTTATGATAATCACATGCAGTTTGGGGCAAGTCATAGTCAAGTCAGTACACTGACACACTGACAGCTGTTGTTCCCTGTTGGGCTGCAGTTTGCCATGTTATGATTTGAGTATATTTTTTAATGCTAAATGCAAAACCTGTGAGGGTTTCTGGACAATATTTGTCATTGTTTTGTGTTATTAATTGATTTCTAATAATAAGTATTTACATACATTTACATAAAGCAGCATATTTGTCCACTCCCATGTTGATAAGAGTATTAAATACTTGACAAATCTTCCTTTAAGGTACATTTTGAACAGATAAAAAATGTGCAATTAATCGCGATTAATCATGGACAATCGTGCGATTAATCGTGATTGAATATTTTAATTGATTCAAAGCCCTATTAGATACCCTGTATCATTTGATTTTCTTTTTTTCACAGGTTAAAATCAAAGGAAAAAAGTCTAAAATGATTGATTTATTTCCCTCTACCTAAATGAAATAAAACAAATTTACACTATTAAATTTTGACATAGAAAATTGAAACTAAAATCTGAAAAATCCTTTTAAAATATGCTCTGTAAGACTGGAAGATATGATATTAACCAAATGAGGAAAAGCGTTTAATATGTTTGGATCCATGTAACTGAGATTTCCCTTTTTCAGTTGTATCACATATTTAAAACATTATCATACATTGTAAAAAGTTGAGGTAAAAAAGTACATAGTTATTTCCTCTTTGTAAAACAAGTATATGCAAGTCCTGATATCGCTATCTAGAGTCGCAAATAAGCTTGTAATATTCCTCTAACATCTTATAAATTATTGAGATGAAGAAAGAAGAAGCCGCAGGGACAAAAAAAGAGCAGAAGTTCAACATGATGTCTTCTATTCTCCTCTAACTTCAATCTCATGTGACAGCGGAGCGAGAGGAATTGCAGAGAAGAGATAACAGAGAAAAGTCTGAGAATTTATGATGCCCTCATTTCATTCGTCATGTCCCTGCTGGCAGAAGACAAGAAAAAAGACGGGAGAGATGGGAGACCAGTGGTGAGTTGTAATTCATCTCTCTTTCTCTCTCTCTTTCCTTACAGCAGTTTCCAGCACTCAGGAGAGAGAGAGCACAACAGGACATAAAGGAGGAGGAAGAGAAAGACTGACGCAGATAAAGAAGAGAGGATAACTCAACACAGGAGAAGAAGACTGAAAGGGAGACGTAGTGATGGCTGAGGCACCTCAGCAGCAGCAGCAGCAGCAGGAGGAAGAGGAGGAGGAGCAGGTGAGCACTGCGGAGTCGACGGAGAGCGATGAAGGCTCTGAGGAACTGAAGGAGAGTGTCCAGACGACCCCGACCCGACCTCTCCTTTCCATGAGGTCCATGAGCAGTGTGGACCCAGATGACGACTCCCCCAACATGATCGTCTACAGAAAGGTAAGAGCAAAAAACTCAACGCGGCTTCTTTTTTTATTGATGAATTTTGTGATCTCGTGGTGCTGCTGAGAGAGCCTGGAATATTGTTGTCCTCAGTGACCTGTTGTTGTTCACTTTCACTTTATTTTTTAACACCGAGCCACCCACCGGGAGAAAAACTTTGTTAGCTGTAATGAGATGTTTGAGTCCAAGGTTTTACTTTTGAAGAGGTAAACTTGTTGTTGTTGGTGTTTCAGGCTCAAGGGAGAGGCTTTGAATCCCCCACTAGCACACTCAGGCGATGCAAAGTCCTTTCAAAGTGCTGTTATGTAGAACAGTTGTGTTTTCCAACCTTTTTTAAACCGTGGCACTCTTGCATAGGGATTTTTGTTGCATACTTTTCAGCTAAAAATGTCACTATGGATCTGTAAGAACTGATTTTAACAAGGTAAAATACAACAAATTACCTAATAATCAATATCAATATTAGCCTATTCTCACTCTGAGTAAAAGAAGTCAGCTGTTTCATGTTGCTGTGCAGATTTGGAGATAAATATTAAGCTTAAAGGTCCTATTGATAACATTGATAACATTCAGCAACTAGATGTCACCTCCTTTCGATTGCATTCACTTCACAACAAGTGGTTGCCAGTTCGTTATACAACCTGCATCTTTTATGGTCGAGTGGAGGGAGAAGCAGACAGTCGAGTGATGATTTTTTTGTGGTAATGAAGTTATTTTGCAACATGTGTTGTATCTATAGGCCTACATTAGCTGTAGATTTAGGTTACTTTGTGCGGTGGTATTTCCTAGATTCATGTAATGTAATATGAAGATATGGCTAACTAGTTTTTAGGTAACATGCAACTAACCATGCAGTTTTTTGCATGCAGTATAAATGTGTATTTCTGGTGTGTTGTTTATACTATGACAGCGACACTGCATTTTCCATTGAGCTGTCTGGTCAGATCTACTGGTTTGCTTTTATACAGTAGCTTAAAACAGGAAGCGAGCCACACTGTTGTTGTTGTTCTTCTTCTTCTTCTGGAGCAAACTGAGCTGAAGTAAAGCTTCATAAGTTTCTAGACAGATGATGAACGGAGTGAAAAACAGATTTTAAAACAAAGTTAACAACGTGCCTCTCTTGGGCAAGAAAGGCCAACTTATTATATTTTGTGAGAGAAGAGTTTAGGAAAGAAGTGTCAGAATCTCTTTGTGACGAGCAGTGGGATTTATGAGCAATGTGGGCTACATTTTGAGAGAATGAACAATAGCAGTGATTCACAAGACTCTGGCCCTTCGGCACCACATCTCTGGCATCTTTTCCACATCACAATTAATTGAGCAATGATAAATTTAAACTACAGAAATATCTATAGGACCTGGTATTGTGTTCTTGTTTTGGTAAGTATCCAGCCTGCTGAGAGGCTGCTGTTTTGTGGCTGACCCGGCCTGACCTTTGACCTCATTGTGAAAGGGTAATGAGAATATACCGTTTCTCCTATATGAATCAATACGTCATTGTGTATCATCTAGAACTGAGTAAAAGGTAAGAAATGAATCTATTCCAAAGGCAATCTCCCTTTCCTCTAAAATGGTCCAGGCCTGCGAATGAATGCAAGGACATGTGAATATAGACATCATCCCCCCCGCAGTGTTGTATCATGATAGATGAACTGTGAGAGAGAGTCGGGGTTTGCATGGTGCTCTGTGAGTCATGACTGCAAAAAATACACATCGTGCAGGGAAGAAGAGACGAGACACAGATTGAAAGATGGTGACGTAAAGCTAACAGTAACTTTATTTTCTCTATGTTAGCGATGTGTCATGTCTGTAATGGAAGAACTACATGGAGAATCTGGCTGAAATACCATTTGGTTACCTCTCTTTCTCTGTTTGGAAAGTGCCACTACACTCTGCAATCAGAGTTCTGCAATTCACACAGAAGAAAAACTTCTCAGTATTCGCTTGATCACATTTTATAGTGTGAAAGTGAATATTTTATGAGCCCTCCGTTTAGGATGTGACACAGTGACAGCTCCGAGCACTGCTAGTCAGCACAATAGAGACAGATCAGCCTCAGTCGGAGCCTCCTGGTGGGATTTACGCTTCAGCAATGCGAACCAAAGCTCAAGTCACTATGTCACAGTGAGTTTCACCTTGAACTAGTAGCTTTTGTTGGACTCTCTGTGAGTGTGTGCTGACACTTGGGAGCCTAAAACTTTTGTCAAAAGTGTTTGGAGAGAGTTGAATCCAACTCATTGGACTGGAGTAACCGGGATAAATACGCTTGAGGCATATTTGTAAAAGCAAATGTAGTGTTGCAAACCTATAGGATGTAACATCATTTTTCCAGACATGAGCTTTGTTTGTTTGTCTGTGAGTGCGTGTGCTTTTTGCATGCCTATCTTAGTGAGAGCCATGTTGAGTTTTAGACCTTGAGGATATTTTTTTGGAAAGTGGGGACATCTAGGCGACTCCTCACTTCTTTAAAGGGTTGTTTAAGAGTTGGGTTGAGGTTTGTCTGACATACACATTCACCGACCATTGTTCAACCACAGTATATTATTTTATTGTTGTGTTGAAGTATTAGATTGAAATTAACCCACCTAAAGAATGTTTTAACCCTGCTTTCAAAGGACAGCAATTATCACTCTGCATTGGCAATAGAGCTGCAACAATTAATTGATTAATCAATTAGTTGTCAACTATTAAATTAATCGGCAACTATTTTGATTATCGATTAACCGGTTTGAGTAAGTTTCTAAGAAAAAAAGGCTAAATTCTCTAATTCCAGCTTCTTAAATGTGAATATTTTCTGGTTTCTTTACTCCGCTATGACAGTAAACTGAACATCTTGTGTACAAAACAAGACATTTGAGGACGTCATCTTGGGCTTTGGGGAACACTGATCGACATTTTTCACCATTTTCTGACATTTTATAGACCAAACAACTAATCGAGAAAATAATCGACAATGAAAATAATCGTTAGTTGCAGCCCTAATTGGCATTTCCACAATGAAAAAAATAGATGGAAAAACGAACATTTTAATATATTGATAACTGGTACAAAATATATATGCTGCTGGTGATCTCACCGTATAGACTAGTAGTAGTATATCTGTTGAAAGAGGCTGGAATTGCAAGACGCCAACAACCACTGTCGGGCTTGATAAATGAGTTCCTGATGCAGGGTGGAGTGGGGGGGATGGGGGGGTTTAGGGAGCAAAGGAGAGGGTGTGAAAAGGAAATTGGGTAGAGAGAGAACTAAAGACACACGGGAGAGAGAAAGAGGGGGGAAAAAAACAAGAAGGAATTGTGTAAAGCGGTGAAGGAGAGAGAAAAGTGAAGAGAGTGGTTGAGAGATGTGGAGAAAGATGAAAGTCTGAATCAGTAGTGCGACTGAGCAGCAGATGGATGTTACCGTACACAGCCAGAGATCTGCAAACACATGGATACTACACACAGTAAAAGGTTACTTCAGGTGAATAACAGTAAAACAGCAGCTGTGATGTCACTTACATGTTTTACAGTAGTAGAGTTACCTCAGGAGGGAAAAAAATATGTTTTGGGGTCACGGTTTACTACAGTATGTTGAATGCATCGTATCTGTTCTGCTTCATGTAGGTTTTCAGCGTCAATAAATCACTCAGACTCACTGAGAAAGTGACAAAACCATCCCGGAAAAAAAGAAGCTGTCAGCCATGTGAGGTTGTGGTTTTGTGCACACTGCTGCATTCGTGTCAACGCATTCCCACAACTGAACAAAACTCTGTTTTTAAAGAGTAGAAAGAAAGAGAGATATGAAGGGTTTTCAACAGGCTTTATTTATTTACTAGCCTGCATTGTGTGAGAGGAACATTATGGACAAGTCGCAAGTAACCTAAATCACTGTTTTTGATAAAATCTGAATCGATTATTTTTTTTATATTTTTTGCTTATATTTGCAAGCTCTTTTGTACAACCAGTATGCTTAAGCTGACACTTAATTCTCCTGAAAGGCAATTTGTCTTCACCAAAAACGTAGGAAAAGAAGGAGAGATAGTGAACATTGTAAAACACAATAAACCTGGATGAGTGAGTGGATGTGGATGACATTAATCATTCGGTCCATTCAGAAGAAGCTGCATTTATAAAAAAAATAACTTTTTAGGATTAACTGTGTTTTATAAAGTAACTTTAATTGCATTTTTAAAACTGTTATTGTTACTTGATTATTCTTACATTAAAGTGGCAATAGACAAGTTTAACTTATCATTATGAAGTAAATGTTGTTAGCACAATGTACTGGTTATAGAAGAGGAGATATATTGGTTCCCTATAAGCCTCGCTTTCACTATGCAATTCTGTCTGCAACCAGGTCGCGATCTCCTGGAAAATTGAATGCTCGAGGGCTGCCGATGCAAATGTATGTAATGGAAACACTGGTTTCACTGGTTGTTTCTTGCTTTGGACAGTAGCCAGGCTGCTGGCTGTAGCCATGCTGCTAATGCTACCGGTAGCAGCCAGAAAATGAACCAGGAGCACACATTGGACAAGTTTGCCTTCAGGACTTACTGTCTTTTAGCCTTAGGTCTAACCTAAGTATTGAAATAATAATTTAACTAATTTTTTAATCGATTGACAGCCCTAGTTAAGATAAACCCTTTTAGGCAGAAAGCCCTGTAGGCAAACTTCTCTTATGTGCACCAGGAGCTACAATGAAGCCAGGACCAGCCACAGACAAACATCTATGTTTGTTTCTAGCTGTTAGCAACATGGCTAACGCTACTATAACGCCTACTATATTCAGTTTTATCTGATTGGCTTTGCAAAAGTGGCGGCAACAATAATACCACTTAGAAACGCTCGGGGGTGAAAAGTTGTCTGTTGCCACTTTAATGTAGCTGGCGAGGCTGCTGTTGCTATTATGTTACACATCTGGAACTGATGGATACTGACAGGTCTTAAGTACCACCTGCCAACCATATTGAGATGTCTATTTAAGTTCATATGTTATAAATTAAAGCTATTATGTAACTTTAATATAAAGTATAAACTGAATCCCTCTGTGATCCAGCGGTTTATAATAGAGACATATTTTAGTGGTTATTCATACTTATACAAGACAAGCACACTGTTCCAGTGCAATCAGGCTGTAGCAACCCACTGGGAGCTGTCTGGAGAAGTAAAGAAAATCAACACATGGAACATTTGACAGGTGTCAGATGGGTTTTACTGTAGGCAAGTTTTTAAAATGTCACAGCAAATAGTTCCATCAGATGTGTCATTACTATTTACTTTGAGCAAATGTCGGCCATATTTGAAATTAACGTACTAACTAACGACTATCCTCTATACAAAGAGCCTTTAAACACAGACCATGGTTATTCCATAATAAGATTTGGTGTTACTTATTCCCAAAATGCATTTCCCATGAAATTATTTAAGATTCAGCCTCTCTGCATTAAGACAACACTTGGTCGTAAGCTGAGCTACTGATTCACAACATTTGCGATTACACGAAAGGTTGCTTTCTTATGAAATATGTATGTCCTGGACGGCGTTCCCATTAGTCTTTCTGGATGAGTCATCAATCATCCACCAGCACGAGGGGGGGAGGGAATTGCAAATCATGCTCCCGATTCACCGTTTACAAAGCTTTGAGACGCAAAGTATCAAGCTCCACTTGATAATAATGAGAGTTGTGAGAGGATTTTTTTTTTTTAAACTTAAATTTTAAACCCTGACTTTTAGCTGATTCAGGATCAGTTTTAGTGGTTGGAGGGTTAAATTAAGGCAGAACATGAGAGCTGATACTGGGTCAGTGCTTGGAGAGTGATGCCTTTGGCCTACAGAGAGCCAATCATCTCCTAGAAAGATGGTGTACGTCTCTCTTTCTTCCTCCTCCTCCTCTTCTTCACTCTTCCTTTTAATTTTTCTTAGACTATTCTATCTTATTCTATTTCTATTCTACTCTGTCTCTTTGTTTTATTTTATTTAGTCTTATTCTATTCTGTCTAGCTCTACTCTTTTCTATTCTATCTTGTTTATCTGAGATAAGATGTGTGTGTGTGTGTCATACATCTACACAGCCGAGATACATACAGTACATGTTTGTGTGCACCACACTCTCACCACCAGATTATATTTGTCATTGTCAGCATCCAATGCACACGCACACGCACACGCACACACACACACACACACACACACACACACACACACACACACACACACACACACACACACACACACACACACACACGCACACGCACGCACACACACACACACATGGAAGGTGATGTTAAGGTGAGGAGATTTGATGCTGTTGACAGGAGTGGAGGGTGTTGACTCACCTTTTCACCAGCATGAGTTCAAACCTGTCAGCCAGCATCTGCTCAGAAACTCTGAGTGTGTGTGTTAAAGAAAAGGAAAAAATAGGATGCAGAGTATTTGTGTGTGCTGCTGTTCGAGTGTGTGTTTGCGTGCGTGTATTCCAGCGTATTGCACCCTTTTTTCATTATCCTTGCTCTCTCCGGTCTGACAATAGCAGCTGTTGAACTGCAGGCCTGTTTACTTAACAAGCTGTTTATACAGATACCTGTTCCCATATTCCTCTGAGCTGCTGGAACGTGCCCGGAAAGAGAGCTGGGAGGTTGGAAAGCCGCGGTGAGACGGTTGTTGGTGATGCCCTCGCAGCGGGGGGTTCACTGCTGCACGGTGCCTTAAAGGACCTTCTCAGCAGAGTATTTTGCATTTGGTGCCACAGTGAACAATATATATTCGTACGCCAGTTTGCTGTGAAAGGCAGGAGTTATTTGAGTCTTCATTCATCCATGTTCACCAGCAAGTCCCACTTGTCTTCCAAAACAACCCATATGTATGTTTAAGCTGGGCATACTATACACTCTATGATTTTAGCCCGTTTGTGGCCCGAATTTTGAGCCGCACGACTCATTTTAGAGGAAAAAGAGAGGAAAGGAAAGTGTAGTTCATTTCATTTTAACATTTGAACAAAAAGCATGTTATTCTACTCTTTCTTTTGGTGAGAATAGTCTCAAATTGGACTCTCCAACCGTCAGTCTGCTCCTTTGTGCCCACTGGCTGGTTTCAGTTCTCCACATGTTGTCACTGTTCCCATCAGGAACAAAGCCAGAGGCCAAAACATCTTCAGTGACTCAGTGATGTGTACCACCGACCTCCTTCCTTCAGGGTACAAGTATCAAGCTAAAATGTCCACCACTACATCGTACAGTATTGTAGGCAGATTGCCATGAAACTTTCTTCAGAACATTTATGCTCCTTCAATGACCTTTTGGCCTTCGCTCCAGTACCACCCACATTTTTGACCTCATAATCGGTAAAGCTTGAAGAGAAGCCAATTGATTGCTCTGTTGTTTGTTCCATCCCACACTTTTATTTAGTGAGGTGCTTTGAACAGCCTCAAAGGATGCAGGAGAGGGTTGTTGTATGTCTGTAAAGGGGAGACTCGTGGGTACCCATAGAACCCATTTTCATTCACATATCTTGAGGTCAGAGGTCAAGGGACCCCTTTGAAAATGGCTATGTCAGTTTTTTCTCGCCAAAATAGCTAGCTTTAAAACTGAGCCTGCCACAACCTAAAAATCTCAAGTTGCGTTAATGCGTTAAAAAACATTAGTGCCGTTCAAACAAATTTGCGGAACGCAAGAAAATTCAGGAACGTTCAGAAATTAGCAGTTCGATTTAATGTGGTACTTTCTCCTCACATAGGACACATCGGATCTCTAAATGGAGAAAATATTGATCATATGTCAATCATTTATCCATTATGTCCACAGCTAATGGTCTACATTTACTCTGTTTACAACAAGTAATGGATTGGATCAATACAATCCATAAAAATAAAATAAAAATCCATAATTCTAGTTCTCCTGTTTCATTTGTTTTCTTGAAATTATATTTTCTCTTGCAGCAGTGAAAAATCCTACAAAAATGCTGTGAGACAATCAAAACAAATGAGTTTTGGATTGAATATAAAATGATTAAAAGGCTATTTATTTTTATCAGAGGCAGACCAGATCTCTTATAAGTGTCTCTTGCAGAGTTTGAGAGTTTCTGTCTGTAAAACCTACTCCACCTTCAATGCTGCAACAGGCCTTTAGGCTGTTAGCATAAAGATTCAAACTGTAAAGTCTGTGAAAATTATTCTTTTCTCGCCAGTCTTTGAAGAGAACCAGGGCATAAGTGAGATTTTTTGGTGTTGGATACTCAATTCCCACCGGCTGGGCTTTGTGTATGCTCATTTTATTTTGTCGTTTTCATGCTGCAAATGCCCCAACAAAATATACTTCAAAGTAGTCCTGAGAAAAAAAAGGAAGCTTTATGCATTAATACGCAATTCTTCAGGTACATATTGTTTTTCATGTCAGCTGCCCATCCTTTGAAGTCTACAGGGTGACTTTGAAGACCCTCAGAGGCAAAATGCTTTTCTCTTGCATACATGGCTGCAAATATTTACACACATATACAGAGGAAAATGAGGGATCCCCTTCAGAGCAATCTTGTGATGTGTTGAAATAACATGCCAGCAAATAAGAATCACAATTTAAAGGCCTATGAAGAACCGTCACACTGTAATGTATATAGAGGACATCTGTGCAGCGATAAAAACAATTCAGTGTGATTTAATGTCGCTGTTTAGACTTGATTTAATAATTGTATAGTTTAGTGTTAACATGAAATGCAGGCTGCACAAGGTGATGACTTTATTTTATGCCTTTGAGCGTCTGGTCTCCTTTACGAACCATAAAATTCCAGTCATGCCTAGTCACTGAGATCCGCCGCATATTTATTAGGCAATTTCACATGGCAAAGATATTCATTGGTGAGCAAGAACGTGAATCATAGCTCAACGAACCCCCCCTACACAGATCAACTCTGATGGCATCAGTATCCAAGCAGATACTGCGGTTCAAGATTGTTAATTTGATCACGTAGGAACATCCTTATTCAGGTTTAGCAGGAAACAGCTGAACAGATTTTCATTCTTGCACCTCGCTTTATTGCCTGCTGGAGATTTTTCCATTCGCCTTAAAAATTTGTCTGGTGTGCAGTTGATTTTTAGGAGAAATGATGTGGAGCAGCATAAAGAAATCAGGTACATTCAGACTGAATGACACTAGTTAGTTAAATCTGCTAAACTCTCATAATGTGACAACTTCAAGGCACAGTGTGAAAAAATAATCAGCGTTTTCTGGGTTTATAGGGGAGTATTGTGTGCATGTATAGATCTACACCAAGTGGGCATCCTCCGGGTCTGAAAAGTGAAGCCAATGCAGAAGTGCCTTAAACTTGCATTCTCTCTAACAGCCAGCAGGGGGCGACTCCTCTGGTTGTAAAAAGAAGTCTGATTATATAGAAGTCTATGAGAAAATGAGCCTACTTCTCACTTGATTTATTACCTCAGTAAACATGAGGTTATGGTCTCAATCGCTAGTTTCAAGTCTTCTTCAATACAGCATGATGTTCATTTAGTAAATTATGGTCCCATTTAGTGTCAAATAGACCATAAAGCAGGGGATGCTTTAGGGCGTGGCTACCTTGTGATTGACAGCTCGCTACCACGGCGTTGTCCGGTCTGAGAGTTGTCCGTGTTTTACTAGTTCACCAGTCACCACAACAGGGAAAGCAAACGTTTTTTTAACCAATGAAATGCTCCAGAGTGCACTTGACAGCAGTACAAGACCACCTCTTCGAAGCGGACCAGAGAGCGGTTGTCTGATCCACACCAGAGTTCGCACCAACCCAAACGAACCGCACCAAGGGGGTTAACGCTCCAGGGTTCGGCTCAACCAGACTAAACGAGGCTGGTGTGAACGCGGCCTTACAGTTGTTTTTTTGTGCTTTTGCATAAGTTAAGAGAGATGATTTCATGTGTGTGTGTGTGCGCGCGTATGTTGCTTGTCACTTAGTGAATGACTAAGTACATCTAATCACAGTGCAGCCGCCTGCAGATATCTGAGGAGAGCTCATCACAACAGAGCAGGTAGAGAGCAGCAGGCTAATCAAATCAAGGTGATGGGGAGACGCTAATTGGGGGGTTTAAATTGCAAATTTTAAGATGACAGGATGATCATGCATTTATTTTTTTATTTTGCTGTTTTTCGGTGAATCTTTGATGATGTGTTCCTGAAATATGATGGTACTTTTTTGGCATTGGTGAACGATTTAGCAACTGATGGCTTTTAAGTGAACTTGTGTTACAACTTCGGTGACCATATTTTCAAACCCCACAAACCAAGACCCTTACGTGTATCACATGTTATACATACATACATGTATACATAGCAAATAGTTGTCTGCTGCTATATTAATGCTCTGGATATCATATATATAACCTTTAATGCTGTGTATATTAATTTCAAATATCTGCTTGTCCTCTGATGTATTCACATGTTGGTGAGACTCCAACGTCTGTTATGTTGACTGTAAACTCCAAACCTGGAAGCAGTGAACAAGCATGGATATTGTGACAATTTTGACTTGAACTTGATTGTTCTTGTGCTCCTAAAACTCTTCAACAATTTGTTTATGCACTCATGCAAAGAGTTTGATTCTCTCTTGATAGAGACAATTAGAAGCCATCACATTTTTGTCTAATTAATACCCAGATATTGAATTCTCGGTAGTTCATTAAAAGTAATGTATCTGTTAGGGACAGAGGGTCTGGCCGTTATTTACTGCAGAATCTGGTGCTGGCAGTGAAAACGTGTCAGCAGTCCTTCCTCCCTAGGAGGGAGTATTCCCTGGGCCGGCAGAAATAATGACATCCTGAGTCCCCGCTGAGTTCCTGTATCACTCGGTTCTAATCCAAACTAATCCTCCTCAGCGTACACTTACAGCTGCACTGATTCAATGTGGTGTTTCTGATTTTTGAATGAGTAACTTTCACTGTGTATGAATCTTTGATGTTTTAACAGATCCAAGACACAAAATTAGTGTTTTTGGGGTTTAATCCTTGGAAAATACAGGCTTAAACGTCTGGGAGTTGATCCTCGCCGGTGATTAAGAGATTGATTAGAGAATAAGACACAGGCTAAATGTTGGATAATCAGTGGGTTGAGTGACAAACGCAAGCTGCTGTGTGTCAGTTTATATCCAAATATCGGAGCACCAGACCCCAAAAGGGAACAACTTTACAACCGGATGCACTTGAATGAGTCTGATCTGAAGCCGTTCCTTGTAAGCCCATTCACTGTTTACTCCTACCTGACAGCGAACAGCCAGTTGGTTTCGCGGGTCTATTGAGGCATCAATGTGTGTGTGTCATGCTCTGGTTGTGTCGGACAGCAGGTGTCAGAGGAACCCGCTCGGTCCCGCTTCTCTGTCAACACTTTGGATTTTTACCTGTTCGTATGAATCCAAAGTGACTGCAACCAATCTGTGTAGGTGCATTTGGGAATTTGCAAGCAAGCGTGAATATGCAGTGTGTGTGTGTGTGTGTGTGTGTGTGTGTGTGTGTGTGTGTGTGTGTGTGTGTGTGTGTAGTGGGTTTGGCAGCATATCAGTGAATTCCCCTGGCTGCGTTTAGACTGACAGTGATACGATACACTACAAGTTGATAAATATTCACTTTTCTGGGCAGAGGCTCGCCTGAAAATAAATGGTAGAAACTACCGGAGTGCATTTACTGAAGCACTACACTTCAAGTACAATGTCAAAGTACCTGTACTTGAGAATTTATACTTCTAATACTTCTACCTTTTTCAGTAGATTTAATTTCCCTGCATTTATTTGACAGCTGTAGTTCCAAGTTAGTTTGCAAATTAAGATTATACATACAAATAAACTGGATAATCTTATAATATCCAATGCATTATTAAAGATTACACAGTTGGGTCCCAATTGTTTGGGCTTGTGACCCCTTACAAAGAAGTGTCTAGCTGCATGGCTCCTTGTCACGTTTCAGAGGTCTATGACTTGTTAGCATTTCCACTAAGAGTGTTTCCTCCCTATAAACCTCTCAAATGACTCAATAACACTTTGAGGCCCACAGAGGTCAAGCTGTCGAGTAACATCCTATATTGGATATTTCATCAGAAAAGAAAATATTGGAGAAAAGTAAATGTATGTAAATCATGTTAAAATAAAGTTAATCAAACTACAATAAGCTACTATACTGTACATTGATGTATTAGTATGATCTACTCTACTTTTACTTTTGATACTTTAAGTATATTTTGCTAATAATACTTTTGCTTAAACAGAATGTCGAATGCAGTACTTTTACTTTTCATGGAGTATATTACACCGGTGTGTACTGCTTTAGTAAATGAGTACTTCTTCCACTGCTGCTGAACATACGAAAGTCTGTCATAAGTAGAGCTGCAGCGATTAATCGATTAGTTGTCAACTTTTACATTAATCGCCAGCTATTTTGATAATCGATTAATCAGTTTGAGTAATTTTTTAAGCAAAACAGTCAAAATTCTCTGAATCCAGCTTCTTAAATGTGAATATTTTCTGGTTTCTTTACTCCTCTATGACAGTAAACTGAATATCTTTGAGTTGTGGACAAAACAACACTGATCCACATTTTGTAGACCAAACAACTAATCGATTAATCGAGAAAATAATCGACAGATTAATCAACAATGAAAATAATCGTTAGTTGCAGCCGTAGTCGTAAACACGAGGCACTTTGACACTACGTTTTCACTATGTGACAGTAAAAACTCGCCTTAAAACGGCCTGAAAACACTTTGGAAGTGATATCAAAGATATTTTGTTTGCTGTTTCACAGAGAAATATCATGTTAAAGTTTTATATTGCTGCTATATTTCCACAGGTTTAAACTTTCAGAAATACACTGTTTTGCAGCCAGGGATTGCCAGGAGAGGGAGTGTATTTGTATGTGTGCGGTTTGTGTGTGATATTAATGATGCAGATGGTGACTCACAGTGGATAATGAGCATGGGCAACAGCACTATAATAAGCGAGCAGTTTTTGTTGTTTATCTGGGTTTTGTAGCACCGTGATTCTTTGTTGTTCACACAGTGGTCTTGTCCCGAGAGCAAATTGTTTAATCCCTAATTAATCTCACAGATATTCATGTTGTAATAGGGATTAACATTTTGTTTTGTTAGGGAAACAATGACTCAGGCGTTTCCTGGGTTGTAATCAGACGTAGTGCAACCTCCTCTCGCTTGTCAAAATTTTGGCAGAAATTACAAAGGACGGCACATCAAAGGACTACAACTACACATACAACATTTTAGCTTTAACGTCTACACACACACCTCACATTCATTGTGAAAAAGGGAGCGTGAGAAAGAGAGGCAGCAGAGTTCTACAAAGTGGAAGTGAATATATTCAGAAAGGTGTTAATATTTGGATGGGAGGTCGAGCTCAGCAGTGAATAAATACACCTGCAGCCATTATTGTGCTAATACACTGTAGAGCTGCTTCAGCCGAGTGTGGTGACACCTGCTCTGTTCACTGGAAGCAGCCCACCAAGCACACAGCGCCAAAATAATGAGGCAGCACAGTCCATTCAAATCAAGTCTCTCTTATCATCCTCCAGCTGGGACGGGATGGTCCGGACTGACTACAGAGGCGGCGAAATATTAAATATGTTCCAAATGAATAATAAAGGCGTTACATGCGGGATCTGAACATCAATAAATCATCTCCCACATTCATTTTGAGGCATTGTTAGACATATCCTACAGTAACCAAACAAACAGTGATTAAAACCTCTTCCTGCCTCTTTTTTTGTGTCAACTTTTTAGTTTATTTATTTAGCGAGAAATCTGCTGGATTTCTCTACAACATAAAGTTGTGATCTGCTGCCATCACTTATCAGCCCGTCCATCATGATGAGGACAAAGACGAGTCAACCAACAAAATACACAAAGAACAAATCCTCCAGAACCAGACGCTATATTCTCCCATGAATAATCATACAATGGACAGCTAAAATGTTATCTAATGGTATCTTCCAGTCCACTGCTTGCTCTATCTCAATATGTACCTCATTTTGACTGTCGAGACTTAAAACAAATCTGTGTATTCTGCTGGTATCCAGATGGTTTGTGTGGTGTTTCAGCAGCAGTATTTAAGCCTGTTACCAGCTGCTTTATCGCTCCTGGACAAGTAACGACATCCCTCTTCAGTCAGGAAGTGTGAGAGTTTATAGGAAATATTGTACTTTATTTTGGGAAGCAATGACATCACAGGTGTGAGAAAAAGGCTACTGATCGTCTTGATCAGTCTTAGTTGTTTAGAGTGATGTTGAAATGTAAATGGACAACGACACATTAATATGTTAAATGGCCCATACTGCCGCCGGTATTGCTGCTTGCAGCTTTCTCGAGAACCGCTCATCCAAACAGCTTCACACACTCGACACTGCGCTTCCTTGGGTCCTCAGCAATACTCGTGCCAAGTGTGAAGTCGATTGGATGAACGCTTGTTGAGAAAATCTATAGACAAACATACATAAATACATACAGAAAATCCTTCCATTTTAGTTAGGTTATCTTTATGCAAAACCTACAGAAAAGATGACTCTAACGAAGGCCAGGGCTTGTTGTCAACATATTGTTTTGAATTTTGGAGTCTTAGTATCTTAAATATCCCCCCCGTTTCTGTACAAACAAGTTTCAATTCAGTTTTAAAGGAATACTTTAATTACCATTTGTATATTTTATTACTCACCCCGTGTTACCTTGAATTCTTAAAGTAAACGTTGTTATTCTCACATGCCTCCACGGTCAACGATGAATCAAAAAACGTAGAAAAGTCTTGAATGAATTGAAGAATGGGGGCTGCGTTTAACAACAGGAAAAACTATATCAAAACATCCGTTTACAAACTCTCAAACAACTCGTTCAGTATAATCCAAGTCGTATGCTCACTACTTCCCTAAACACATGCTTCTGCATTAAAACCTTACTATTTAAAACAGTTCGGACTTGTCCGGACTCGCACGGACGAGTACCGCGCAAGCGTAAGTCTGTTTATGTGGAAGGGTTTTAAAAAAGATTTTAGCGAAGATGCATGTGTTAGGGAAGTGGTGAGCATATGACCAGATAAATGAGACCTGGATTATACTGAACGAGTTGTGTGAGAGTTTGTAAACGGATGTTTTGATATAGTTTTACTGTTGTTAAACGCAGCCCCCATTGACTTCAATTCATCAAGACTTTTCTCCGTTTTACGATTCTCCGTTCACCGTGGAGGCATGTGAAAAAAACGAGGTTTTCTTCAAGAATTCAAAGTAAGATGTGGTAAGTAATTGATATACAAATGGTCATTTTGGGGTTGAAGTATTCCTTGTAAAGGACCAGTGTGTAACATTTGGGGGGATCTATTGGCAGAAATGGAATATAATATTAATAACTATGTTTTCTTTAGTGT
Organism: Sebastolobus alascanus; assembly: GCA_916701645.2. Taxonomy (NCBI): domain Eukaryota; kingdom Metazoa; phylum Chordata; class Actinopteri; order Perciformes; family Sebastidae; genus Sebastolobus; species Sebastolobus alascanus. The sequence continues at coordinate 2,222,837 of CAKAOJ020000038.1, forward strand.
ATAATCACCTGATAATAAGAATCCTTGTGTTTTTTTTACCGTAGAATGAGCCGTTTTTATCTACATGGGGAGCGGGTCCTCTCCACAGAGTCTGCAACCTTTAAGTAATTATTTGCTCCTCTTGACAAGTTATTTCATACTAATGCATGATAGAAGCAGGTTAGTGGACCACAGCTAGTAGGCTACATTAGTAGCCTCATCCAGCATGATGGCTGTTGGAGGCAGATAGTCCCAACATGAAGCTAATGCTGTGTGGATCCAGGCCAGTATGAGATGTAATGGGGCTTAACTCGAGTGTCTGAGGGAGCTCGGGGATCGGCAGGAACTGAGGTAGCAGAGGTTGCAGCACCAAGTAGCAGGTTATGACTAATGAATGTGAACTTTTGTCAGGCACGCTCCCGCTGTAGCCCCGGGTCCATTAGAGAAGTTGGATGGACACTGAAAACACACACACACACACACACACACACACACACACGAGAAAGGGAAAAGACAACCCACACTTAATTGATGGATGATATGGAAGTAGGACCACACATCGTTTTTCCATTAGTGTCTCCTCTCATTCTGCTCTGTCTGTTATTCTGCCTGAACCAATCAATCTGTAGCTGCACGCCTTTCTTCTCTTCAGTTTTAACATACCAGTAGATGACTTGTTGTTTGTCTTTCATGCTCCACCCGGCTTTGTTTCTACCCTTTTGTTTTCGGAGAGATGTGTTCATTTACAGACAGAAACACACATTTTCCAGAGCACCCACCGACTCCTCTGGTTCCTCATCTGTCTCCATCAGTTTATTTCAGTTGGTTCTCTTCATTGACGTGACACTGGGACACCTCATATATTAATCAAAGCTAAAGGTGACATGAATAACAATCACAGGAGAACACTATCGACCTATCAAGAGCGGATTAGATTCCTGCAGCGTTACTCTTGATTTAGTATTGTTATCTATTTGCATGAGTGGCCACATGCAGCATATTTATCACATTCATAAATCATTGCAGCATTACTTTTTCAGCACCATTATTATCATAAAACACAGACATAAGGGAGACTAATTTTAAACACCATTGTCCTGCATTGTATTTTACATTGTGTACCATCAGGATGGATTTTGCAGGAAATATGCTGGATTTCTTTAGAGCACATTCATTGTGAGACCCTCGAGGGACTGTTGTTGTGAGCAAGGTAAACAGAGCAAGTGGCCACATTCAGTTTGTGACGGGCAACAAAAGGTTTTGTGGGAAATGTGGAAGTTGTGAGAACCATTCGTAATAAGAAAACCTCTAGACTAGTGTGAGATTGAGGTCATCAATCATCTCAACCACAATCTTATTTGTTACAGTTATAAAGGGTACATTTCTCACATATAGACGAAACAATATATGTTTAAAGCTGGAGTAGGCAGTTTATTTTTGGCATCATTGGGCAATAATTCCCAAATAACCTTTCAGCATATTGTAGTTCAAGTGGTCTGAGAGAAAACTAGACTTCTGCACCTCCTGTTGGTTTTCAGGCTTTAGAAAATCTAGCCCGTGATGGGAGACTTTGGCCAATCACAGGTCATTTTAGAGAGAGGGCGATCCTTCTGCAAATACAGATGCATGTGCACGTCCCTTCAGTGAAAGCTTGATTCAACGGCGGAATATTCTGCAGGAAAAGTTGCTATTCCAGCATTGGCAACAACTGCCTATACTGCAAAGCAAACGAAAAAAGGAAGACAGACTTATGAAAAAGAGAGTGTGACAATATCGGCGAAGCGTTTCACCGATGGAGAGAAAATGTTACTAATAGTTTAGCATTCTGCACACGGCTGCGGCTAGTGCCGTGATTTAACGTTAGTCTCACGATAGCCAATAGTTTAGCCTTCTGTGTTATTTGTGTATGAACATCTTTGTTTAAAGACAGGGTGGCTCTGACTTAGTTTTTCTCTCGTTTTCACTTGATGTTTGTCTTACCAGCCTGTTTTACTTTTCTGAACGAAACCCCCCCCCCACCCCCCTACACTGCATTTGTCTCTTATTGTACAATTTTGTCTAGGTATTGGCAGAGAATAATACTCCAGTAAAGTGAGAACTAGGCCAGACTTCCACTGGGAATGGAGCCAAGGGAAACTCAGTAGCTCAGTGCATGTGGAGTTATTGGGGTTAAAACAACTCTCTAGCCTCCACTCAAGTTTGACCGATCTAGATAAAGACGTCCGATACCCATGGGTGCATGGGTGCATTTGTGAATGAGCTGTAGCCTGATTAGCTTGGAACTAGTGAATGAAGGGGTTAAAGGGGATGGATATGTGAATGAACTTGTCACATCAAATGGTAATGTTATTATTCTGCTCTTACGGATGCTCCCTGCTGAGGTAAAACAGAATATCCTCTTAAAATAACAAGCAGGGAGCATGGCAAGTAATCCCTCCAATGGAAATCAGTTTAGAAATAAAGACCCCCCAGGGTGCATAAAAAAAGAGCAGAATCAAAGCAGGTGGAGGTTGAGGAGGCTTCTGCCAACAGCAGCAGCTAAACACTAGTTGGCATACAGAGTGAATGTGTGTGGGAAGGTCTGTAAAGTGGCCAAAACACTGCGGTGAGGTGTGATGGGTGTGACTTGTGACTTGAGGTGCAGTCCATAGACTGTATATAACAATTAGACGTAGTCACCATCACGTCATGTCATCCATTGGTTTGTGGACTATAGTTTTGAAGCCTCGAGTTCGGCATTTTGGCCGTTGCCATCTTGGTTTCTGGCCGTCACCATCTTGGTTTTTGACTGTCGCCATCTTGGTTTTTGGCTGTCGTCATCTTGGTTTTTTGGACGTCGCCATCTTGTTTTTTTGGCCGTCGCCATCTTGGTTTTTGGCTGTTGCCATTTTGTAATTTTTGCAACCAGAAGTGACACGAGAAGGTGAAGCTAAGTACAACCAAACACTGAATAAGAGATTTTTAGGCAACCAAAATGTTATAATTAACTTTCATGAACTGAAAACACACTGTGAAAGGGTTAAACACGGACAACTCCCAGACCGGACAATGCCGTGGTAGTGACCTGTCAATCACAAGGTAGCCCCGCCCTAAAGCATCCCCTGCTTTATGATCTATTTGACTCTAAATGGGACCATAATTTACTAAATGAACATCATGCTGTATTGAAGAAGACTTGAAACTAGCACTTCAGCATTGGCTTCACTTTTCAGAAACGTAGGTTGCCGCCTGGTGCATTCACATTACACTTTAATATTCCTTTAATTTCAGTTCAAATGCATGTAGAGGATGTGGAATTATAGCAGAGTTTAAGGGTTGTAAAGTTTGACTGGCCTAACCTAACCTGAATACACTCGGAGCAGCTGAGGTCACCGTGAACTCTCGGCTAAAAATCAATAATGAAGGAGGAGGTTTATATGATATACAAACCAACAGAGAAGCTGCATGGTTTGTGGTAAACCAGTCATAAAGTATTAAGAGTGTCTTGATGTTGGGAGCCCTCACCTCTGTAGCAGAACATCAAAGCCTACTACTCTGGTGTTGTTGTTTGGAACAAAGTAATTCTGGTTGTACAAGCGGTGATACGACTGCAACTTTAGAGTGACATCTCATTATTTGGCTGCCTTATCAGCCACTGAAAACTTTGCTGAAAGCAGAAAGACGCGGGGGGTTCGGCAACGTCTGTGTCGGGCGTGACAATCACTTTGTTTCATACTATGTAGTTTGTCATAATGAAAAACTACCCAACGCCTAGTTAGACATCATCTATATGACAAGAGGTGTGATGTTGATCCTTAGAAGCATAGAGCACAAATGTAAACAAGGCAATGCAAAAAAGGAAAGATGATGCTGGTGTTGTCGCTCCTTTCTGATCACCTTTGTTCATCATACAATTTGTGAAAGATGACCAATCTAAGGGAGTAATCTGCAGTGCAAAAAGCCTCATCACTCATCACAGTATGTGATCTCCTTCATGTTGCCGGTGTTATGTCGAAGTCACCGTCCTCGGCTCGGCAGATGCACGCGGCTTGTCAGACATTACGTTAGTCCGTTTATAAACAAACATTATATTATGTTAATCACCTGCACCTCATTGCTTATTACTAATGCCATACAAGCTGGATTTAGCGCCATGACGCTCTCGGCACCTGTTGCTGATGTCGGCTACTTTTTAATTTATCAGAACGCTGGCATAAAATCAAACCGGTGTAAGCTCGTACACCGGACCGGACCGGCAAAAGCTATAACTGCCTGTTCAAGAAAGTTTAAATTGAAGGTCAATATTGGTCTAAAACTGCATGTTTGTTGTCCTCCCTGAAGTCCTGTGTATTTGAGCTCATGTGAAAAGGTGCATGTTAAGCTTTTCTACCTGCTGTAGCGTCTCTATTTGTTTCTAACACACACACAAGCTTCCCCACTCCTCTCTCCACACGCTCTGTTGGTTGATAAACACATTGGCAGAGACTGACGCTGAGCCTCTCCCGCTCAGCGACAGAAGGTTATAATATGTTTAATGGCTTTCATTTTACCTTGTTCCCCTCAGCTGAATTGCGATGCTGACCTTCTAGCAGGAGCTCAAGTTGTGGTGAAATTGCGTGCCGTATCTGAGGTTTTATGATTGACACAGAGGGAACAGCAGCTTTTAGGCCCGCATATAAAAGAGAAGGAGACACAAAGGCAGGTGGAAAAAAAATCACTTTATGCATGGGAGTCTTAATTTAATAGGAATTTTTCAATCCTCCCCCTGCAGTCTTCATTTCATTTAGCCGGAATCACACCTGACAATGTTCACATTAAAATCTAATTTATTTTCTTGTCTGAAACACTTTATTAGATAAGCTGTCTGCCGGCTCTACATACGTGATTATCTTAACAGTCGGTTTGTGATAACAATGTTCCAATCTGAGCTGTCACGTGTGGATGCCTGCTTCCACCGTTAAGTGTAGTTCTATTATTCTCTGAGTGCAGTGATGTGACAGCGCGGAAAATGGATTCTTTCACTATAGGGATGCTATGTAATACAATTTCTTTTGAAAAATCGATAACACAAGAAAAGCAACAACTTTCTAGAATTGAATGCAGCAACTTATGTACAAAAATATTCTTTTTTTTTTGTAGTAAAAGCCAAGGAAGACACCCTGTCTTCTACAAATTCATGGTTGGCTGGTTAGCATCAGGTGTGGAGCAATATACCATTTTCAAGAAACCTAATCCATACTAGCACTCATTGTATACAATAGCCAGATTTATATTATTACATAACATAACATGCAGTACATTTACTAGGGAATATTATGTAAAAGAACCATATCTTTGTCCATGGTTAAAAGATGTAAACTCCATGGAGAAGCATTGACTTTGCACTATGTTGTGGTCAAAAATCAGTTATTTCAGCCGGTGCCCCAAAATGACATGCTTTATGGGAATTATGACGGGGGCAAAGGAGGAAGGAACATGACGTTGTTATGCAATGTATCCCCATGCTACGGTTTGTATATCTTACGAAAAGTTATTTTATTCGTCATGCATTTTCCTACGAATCCGGCAACACAAGCTGGACATTCGCCTGCACAAGCCCCTGAGGGCTACTTGGTTAGGTTTGGGAAAAGATTGTGGTTTGGGTTAAAATAACTACGGAACTGGCGTTACAGTACTTACAGGTGCTAAATTTGAAATTCATAGAGTATCTAGTGCATCCACACGGTTCTAACAGCGCTAACGGTGCTAACAACAGAAACAGTGCTGACAGAGCTAACAGTGTTTACCTGAGGGGGAACTGAAGGGTGGGCGCTGCGCTAAGGGGGCATCACCGTCTGTGCCTACGCAGACTTTGTCATTCTGCATACTACGTCACCCTTCCTGGCTCATGATTACAACCGTTACATACGAATTATAGTGCATTACTTTTCGTAGGTATGGCTACGAACAGTGTATGAGAACAAACCGACAAATGTCGACAAACTAAACGTAGAAAAGAGGTCGGGGTGGACTGTAACACAGGAGACAGCTGTTTGTTTCCCGTTTACAACCGCAAGTCAACGTTGGTATTAAACCATGACCACGATCATTCCCTAACCTTAACCAAGTGTTTATTATTGTAACCATGACAACGTAACTCCCCTAACCTTAACAGAGAAGTCATTTTAACCCAGACCATGATCTTTCCTTAACGTAAACAAACCTTAACCATAGCGTTGTCACATCATAAAACCGTGATTTGTAACGGTTTTGGAAGACACAGACCGATGATGTCGTCCTGCCGATCGTGGCGTCAGAACAGAAAACACTTCTGTGTGTCGTTCTGTGGAGGACGTGAACAAAAAAACGTATTTTGTCATTTAATTTGGAGGACTTGTTGGTCTCTCGATACGTCTAGAACTGATTGGATGAGCAGGCTGTGTTTGGGCTTTGGTGCATTTGTTATTTATCTGAGCAGAAATGATCCACATAATACAAGAGAGGGAACAGGGTTCATTATTTATTCTTTACTTTGTTTTTATTGCCTTGGATTTGCTTTGTTGATTCAAACACTGAAGAAATGGAACACTCCTCCTACTGCAGGATGTGTCTCTGAGGGAATGAACGCAAAAAGACACGCGCACTTTCACACTATATTATGCAGATTCTCTCTGTGATTTTGAAGTAATTTATACACACCTTTACTCATGTGCCTGCAATCTAGTTAGTTTAATGCTCCTGCTTCCTGATATGAATAAAGTCACCTAATTTTCTTCAAAGACATCCAACATGTTTGGAACAAAAACCCACAGCAGTAGCCTGTAACACAGCATCGAGCTGATATTCAGTTAATGTGTGATTAAAATGTGGCTGTATGCGTAAACATATTCGAATGAGCAGTGAAATATGATTTTAAAGTTTTTCTGCGGTGCAAAATGGTTTTTAGCAGCTTGTCAAAGGTTACTTCATGAATAGCTCAAAGCAAAGTGTGTAATGATTAATGGCATTTATTTATCCAAACTCAGCCCTTTTTAACAAAACTGAATTCAAAGCTGAAAGAACTGGCTCCGCGGTAAAGGAACAGAAAAGAGACATTTGACAGTTTTCCAATTTTACTCAAGCGAATAAAATCGAGGCTCCTGAAATCCTCCTGTACACACTCTAAACTGTCTGAATAAGAACTGCTCAAACATGAAGATCTCAGGGCTGAGAAAACGGCACAAGGTCAATTATCTCTGCAACATATTGATGTATTTATTTGGTAGTGAGATTATTTTAACGGTCATGCAAACAGAGCACTCCTCCTCTCCTCTCCTTTATCTCCTCCTGTCAGTGTGTACCAGTATCTCTTCACGCCGCTATACACATCAGCTTCCTGCTTCAGTCTGCGTCGTGACCACCAGAGTGAGTCAGCAGAGCCGGGACATGGTGGGGTTACTTATTTCTCAGGATGTCCTCACAATGACTTTGCAGCTGTTTAGCCACATGGTAAGTCAGTTTAAAGACATATTTGGTGAGAGGGGGGGGCTTTTTGGCTGTCATTTGTCTCATAAAACCAGTAGGGCTCTCAAAGTTAACGCGACTAACACCTAAATTAGTTTTAACGCTACTAATTTCTTTAACGCATTAAGGCAATCGATCTTTCGGAGGTTTTTTTTCTACATTACTTCCCACTGTTCCACTGCAGCTCTTTTAATCTCATCTTATTTCGCCCTCTCCTTCTGCAATTAATTTGCTTTTTTCCAATTTTCTGGAAATTCAGTTAAAATTTGCGCTATAGTTGGATGGAAACTTGGCTACTGATTAGGATGGAGGACAAGAGAAATAGAATGGTGGGACAGAAGAAATTGAGAGAGAGAGAAATAAAGAAGAAATAAAAGAAAGAGATGAGATGAGGAAAGTGTGAATTTATTTGTCATAGTCAGCTGAATGGCAATCAGAAAGTCGAAGCTGTGATATCGGCAATGTCATGTCACGGCAGCAGAATAACAGAAGTGAGGACACAGCCTTAGAGAATAGCTCAGCAACAACTGAGGAGGATGATGAATCAAAGATCCAGATGAATCTGTCAGGACAGGTCGACAGCAGCTTTTTTCCCCTCATGGCGTTCCCGCTAATACCAAAACAAGAAGATGGAGGAGGTGTTTACACAATCCAGATAAGTATAGATTTTATAGATCTCTGCTTCTTTGCCTCCTCTATCAATAAAGCCCATTAAGATGGAGACATCAAGCCATCCATCAGGGAAGAAGTTTCCTGCTCCATCAGACCATCAGGCTGATCTATTATGGCATGTTCAATTATATGAACCCTGTCTCTCTCTTTATGTATCACTCTCTCTCTTTTTCCATTTCAATCTGCTTCATTTTTTTTTTTTACAGCTCCATCACTCTCTCTCTCCTTCCCCTACACACACAGAGGAGTCTACAATTTCCTTAATTCACCTCCTGTGTAATCCTTTCTTTATCTTCTCTCCCTGTAAGCCTGCAGGCAAACTGCTGTTGCTTTGTAGTGAATCTGCTAATTTGCTGCTTCAGTCCAAAAAACATCCTCCTAATCTTTGTGTTGTTACCGCCGCTGGAGACATATTCCTCCTGCATTCATTCTTTCTGGAAGTTCCTGTTTTAAAGACAAAGATTTTTAAAACAATCATAAAGAAGCCTTTGTGAAGACGACTGTGAAAACCTGAATTGTTTTTCTTCTACTGCTGAGCCTTTCCTCCTACTTCTTCCTCCAGTGGCTTGGTTGATTAAACACTTCACTTTTATTCTTCTTCTTGAAAACCCACAACCATGCACATGAAGGGATAATTCAGTCTGCAGCTGGGTAGCAATGACTGAATGAGTATTTATTTGCCAAGAAATAACACAGAGGCTTCCTCGGATTCGAAGGATGCCACAATCCAGATCTTCTCTCTCTTCAAAGTTTTGAGCACCTCACTCTCTGAGAGGCATTGATCCGTGAGATTGGCCTGTGCCAGTAGGTGTTAATATTTCATAAGGTTGAGGTGAAACAGGGATTCAGATGGTTAGACTGACAGACGGAGCTCACTGAAAGCGAGTGATCAATATCCATCAGGGACGAGCCGTAATCAGGAGTGTTGGGTGGAGAAGGCCTAAAGAGAGCTGATAGACGCGCTGCAGTGAAGACCAGCTGTCTATCAGCAGGACGTGAGGAGAGGAGACGCTGCTGTATCTCTGGCTCAATCAGGGCACGAAGCAGAGAACAGTGCAGACGAAAAGTGTGGCATACTGTAGGTTTACATCACCAAAGTGTTTCAGGTAGCAGGAAAACACCAAGAAATCTGTACCCACGAGTCTCCCCTTTACAGACATGCCCACTTTATGATAATCACATGCAGTTTGGGGCAAGTCATAGTCAAGTCAGCACACTGACACACTGACAGCTGTTGTTGCCTGTTGGGCTGCAGTTTGCCATGTTATGAATGAGCATATTGTTTTATGCTAAATGCAGTACCTGTGAGGGTTTCTGGACAATATTTGTCATTGTTTTGTGTTGTTAATTGATTTCCAATAATTAATATATACATACATTTGCATAAAGCAGCATATTTGCTCACTCCCATGATGATAAGAGTATTAAATACTTGACAAATCAGCCACCGTATAAATGATATGATGTGAACAAGGCATTCGAGTGCAGTGGTGAGGCTTAAAGTCAGAGCGGCATGCAATGCCAAAGGTGGAACTGCAGCAAGGGTCCTTGTCTTTACTCTTTCATAGAAAAGTTTTGCTCATTATGCAGCAAAAAACTCTCCCAGTGATCGTAGAGTACTTTTTGCCTGGCAGTCTAGTACAAATTTGGAATTTGTTTTCCTAAAAGATTTGGTTATATGAGCACTTTCTGAAAACCTGGTTTCAGTCCAAGAAACCATTCTAGAGTCCACATGAACAAGGTGGTTGGTTCGTTAAGGTTAGTGAGCCTCTGTCGTCATGGTTACAATAATAAACACTAAGGGCTAGCGCTAGGGAGCGATACTTACCAGTGTCCCCAATCTTGTTTCCTTACATTTTTTCCACAAAAAGGACTCTGTTGATTGGAACAAAGGTAAACAACTCTGAAAATCCAGAGAGGTTAGAGCGAAGGTGGACAATTAAAGTGTGGTTTGGCCCTTTCTTTAAAGTCTTACTATGAGTTTCAGGTTCTCTTGTTGTATTTATGGACTTAAAGGTTTGTTAATGGTGAATTTCAAGACACCTCAGTGAACCCTCGATGCTAGAGGTTCATCTAGCTGAGAGAAGTTTGTGGATATTGCTTCAGTTGCTCATTATTAGTCTGCCCTCTCAGGAAACATGTATGTGTGTTAGGCTGACTCAGCCAAACACTTTGAGCCTCTGGGTTCGTTGGGAGTATTAAAGCGTTCATTCAGCCAGAGTTTCACTTGTTAATGTTCAGGATTACACCACTAGTTGCCATTGTGCTGGCTCCAAAGCACAAAAACAACAAGTCTTACTGTTAAATAATGAATTATTTATAGGTATATGAGGTCCTAGGAGCCAGACTTCCTCCATGAAACATAAAGTTGATTAACTGGAGAGGGGGGTCAGCAGGTTAGTAAAAGCTGCTGCTCGGAGCTTATGGGACTCAGTTTTCCTTTGTTGTAGAAATATGATATGAGGGTTTCTCTGCTTCAGGAAACTTTATCTTTAACATTTCGGTACTTCAACTTGAGTCGCTGTGGGCTGTGGGTAATAAGCCAGAGAACGGACCAATCAGCGTCCTGTGAGGAGCTACTGCAGCTACAAGTGTGGTTTAGGTGTGTGTGAGATGACATGGAGAGGCGACTGTTTGTTTTAAACAACAATGGCGGCTCCTGAAGAGGTTAGTGTAGATGCTGCAATAGCATCAGTTATATCAGAACTGGAGAGTATTTCTTCATTGAAAGAAGAGCAAAGAACGGCACTGAAGGCTTTTTTTGATGGGAAAGATGTATGCGCTTCTCTCCCGACTGGCTTCGGCAAGAGTTTGGTTGACAGGTGGTTCATCCAATCACCTGCAAAGTATTTTTTGATAGAGCCTGCCCTTTTCCAAACAGTTTCCAATGACGGCTTCTTAGATGGTTGTGTCAGGTTACTGTGGGTTTGCTTATTCTGAGAAAGCTCTGTACTACACTTTGCTCTTAATTAATGTTTCCCAACATCCACTTTACTGTAAACAACAACAACAAACAACCTATAGTGTATTCTTGGCTCCCACCGCCTTATTATCCATAGGGATAACCATTACCTTTATTCTCCTCATCTTGCCTCCCGTGACGAATTCATCATGCATCCATTTCTTGAGCCGTTAACTTAAGAGAAAACATCCCAGGCATGGCCGTGTGCTGCTCTTTAAAACCCTGCGAGGCATGACAGGATTCGTGGAAAGCAGACTGCCACGGCGATTCGTCTGGGGAATTAGCTCGGAGAGAATCAATGGTGAATAAAGGGGAGAACCCATCCAGCTATCCACTGCAATTGACACATGCTTTTGACAAATGGAGTAATCCTATTAGATTGTTACACCTGGCAGCTTCTCTTGCGTGTGGGAAAAGGTTACGCGTTTGTGTAGAGGGATTCACATGTAGTTGTTTGTATGGGGGCGTAACTGTGTGTGTGTGCGCATGATTTCAAGGCCGTTTCCTGTGGCACTGATGGTAAATAGACCTGTCGTTTTCTCTTAAGCACAGCCTGAATGTTTTGCTATAATGAGACTGTCAACGTCCTTCTTGCCCAGCTGAACGGCGCCCTCCCATCCCGCTCCGAGCCCCACGGGTCACCGCCGGAGAGATTGTATAGACATCCTAATAAGAAGGTCTGTTTCATTGTTGGTGATACCATTTGGGAACCGCAAGCCCGCGCCAAACCCCCCATCTCATTTTTAAAGCCTCATTTCAAAACCACCTCCCTTGTCACAGTCGTTCCTCCGCCTCAGAGAGAGACTGTTTTCAAGTCGAAGAGAAATGCTGCTTGTCAGAGAGGCAGGGAGACACGCAAGAGGGAGTGGAATAGGACGCGCAGGGCAGGGCGGCTGAATGAATTGCAAGCAGGAGATGAGACATTTTACTCGGGAGAAGATGGGGGCGTTGATTCGATAAACGTCGCCATTTAGGCTCAGTGATGGAGACCACCTTAAAGAGCAGAGAGCAATCTCTAGTAAATCACTTGCAGGAAGTTACCGTTGTAGTTTAGAGGGAATTTCTTCTCGTTTAAGTCAAGATTCAAGATTCACTTTATTGTCATTTCACTGAGTATTTGCATACACAGAATGAAACGAAATATTTTTTCTCAACAGCTCCTGTCAGTGCATTAAATAAGATAGAATAAATAAGTATTCAAATTAACAATACCTAAAATAAAAAATAAGCTAACGTTTCAAACACAATTACACACAATTAGCAGTCATACACAAAATTTAGCAGTCGTGTTTAGCAGCAGAGAAAAGTGCATTACTGTCATTAGTATAGTGCTGTTTACATTACTGTTTCAAATTGTCCAAATTTAATGAGCTGATCTGACATTAACAGTATGTGTACTTCTAAGTTGAAACTCAAAACACCTAAAAAACTATAGAAAAAGGAGAATTGCAAAAATATTAATATTTGGGCCCTCTGATTTCCGCGATGTTGAAAACACGGATTTGAAAATGGAATCAGCTTAAAACGCGGAATAGCCTGGAATTTGCCAAAAATGTGGATGCAATTTATGAAAGATGGTGACTCAATTTGTGTTGGTGACAAATCAATTGTCCTTATTTATTCTTTCTAAACTAATAACTTATAAGTGCCACAGAACAAATGTTTTATGTATCTGATAATACACAACAGAAAGATCTGTGCTGTGCAGTCGGGTTTCCAGGCAGAGTCGGACCAAATCAGGTGGAAAATAGCCGAAAGAGATATTCATAATCTCTGACATTATCCGATAATTTGCTTCAATTGCATCTGGTGGAAATGCACTTAGGTTTCGTCTTGTGGCTCGGAGAGAGAGCTCCAGAGAGCTGTTTAAATAATTGGAGCTCTTACTCCTACATAGGGTGCTACGTCTCCGGCTGCATACACACACACACACACATTACTCTGAGTCACGGTAAACTCGAAGCTCTTTGAATTACAGTGTGAAAAATGAAAGGAGGAATGAGCGAGAATACGTGGGGGAACTCTAATAACTGGGATATTTGCAGCTGTTTCACCATCGTTTTGTTGGTTCTGACATGATTTCTAACTTTCCCTCAACTCAGAGGGGTTAATGTTCACTGCAAGTACATGATGATGGGAATGTTTACCTGCTGGTTGCTTTGCTGGAGGGTTTTACACCTTCACTTCCACCTAACGTTGCTTTAAGTGCCATTGACCCCAAGCTCTTAACCCCAAGCTGCTCCGGGGGCGATGCATTGTAGGCAACCCTGAGCTCTGGCCTTTCTGGGGAAATTGCAGTTGTGTAGGAGGCAGTACGTGTTTCCGCCTCGGAGAGATATTTGAGAGGCAAATCTCAATTACCTTGCCTGAATTGCAGAGTAAAGCATGTATTTATATGTTTATTGGATTTGGTGGAATTGCTGTGAAAAAGGGGCTCAATGAGGCAAAGTCTTCTTTTATTTCAGCATTCAATACCATAAGCTCTGCTAATGAGGTATTACCATATTAGCTCCCCAGATGATGGAATATCATCTCCAGTGCATTTCGAGGATCTCTCATCATATTTTCCCCCTCACAGCTGTCAAATAATTGCTAATTTCATTCTTGTGAGTCAGAGAGCAATTCACACTCTGGGCTTGAATGTGTTTTTTTGCGTCATACTGTATATCGATGAGCTTTTAGTTAAATAGCGGTTGCGAGATTTGACAAATTCTTGACAGAATGAGACACTTTGCACGGAGGTCTTTCTGTCCTTCCTGCCCCACAGGTTCTGTTTTTGTGGATGGACAGTACCTCACATTTTTGTTTTCATCCAGTATCAAGTTTTAGAAAGGCTATAATCACCAATATTGATACAGATACTTCTTTCTGAGAACATGGACACAACAGCAGAAAAGCAGAGTGCATGCACTAAGAAGGGAGATCTTACCTGAAATGCATCCGTTTTTTCAATACTGCTCCTGTTGATGTTAGTATCGATATACAAAACAGGATTTAGTATCAGTTGTGTCGATATTTTGGGTATTGATCCACCCTACAGTAGCATTCAGACTACAGAGTTTGACATGATTGATTGACATACAATTAATTTGTCCACATTGAATTACAGTAAGTGACACATTTGGCTCCCGAGTTTCACTTCACTCCACTTTTCAGATTTTAAAAGGAATGTGTCGACTTTTGGGGAAATATGCCAGTTCACTTTCTGGCTGGGTGATGTGTCTGTTAAATATGAAGCTGCAGGCGCAGTGACTGACGGGAGGTCGCTGCACCAGATTTAAAAATAATCTGCACAGAACCCCCCATGAAACCCCAACTTGTTGTTTTTAGTGTGTTATTGCAGCCCGGTCGCACTTAGTGGCGTATGAATGACACAGTAATGGTAAGTCGTTCAGAATAAGAATGCCTTTCTTGCTTTTAGTCTGTCATTTTTACGCCACGTAGTCTGCAATGTAAACACAACAGCGTAAATATGCTACACTCTGAGATAGTGACGGAGAATGAAGAGTGAGAAAGACTGGTGGGGGGGGGGGAGGTGGATGGGTCCAACAAACACACGACTTTCAACCAGGAGACCGATGTACGTGTCCCAAAGTGTTTTGAGGTTACGTTAGTGACGTTTGTGACGTGTTTTCCATACTTCTGCTGCGTTGTTTCCGTACGTATTTAACTTAGTTTCTGTACGTATTTAACTTAGTTTCTGTATGTATTTCACTTAGTTTCCGTACGTATTTAACTTAGTTTACGTACTTATTGTAAGCCCAACCATGATGTTTTTCCTAAATCTAGCGTGTGTGGTTTTGTTGCCTAAACCTAACTGTGGCCGTTAACGCAGTTTTGTTGCGTGGCGTAAAAACTCGTGTGAATGTCCTTGTAATGTTGTGCTATTTATACTCCTTCCCATGATCGGGTTGGTTTTTAACATACGATTGAAATCGTTCTGCACATCAAACCCTGGACAAGAAAGTAAATAAGGTTGTTTCTAAAATGTTGGACTATTCCTTTAAATTGAGATTTCACACACTGCATTGGTGGCTATTGATGGACTTTATGTTGAGGGTGTTTTTAATCAAGTTTAGGAGTTTTCAGCTGTAACATCACATCTTTCCTGTGCTGCTGATGTCACCTAATGTCAAAAAAATATCGAAGTATTGATATTGAAACGGTTTCAATACTCCATATACAGTATGAGTATCAGCTGCGCTTTCTGGTCTCTCTTCCCTCCGACAGCAAGTTGACACACATTATTTATCTTTTAATAAAAATCTAAAATTTGATGCCCTCAATGTCGTATTTTTTTCCTGTGGTATCGAATATAGATATTTTTCAAGTGATCATATAGAAGTTAGAAATTCCAGTATCGTGACAACGCTAGTGCCACCTGAAAGCCATTACTTAGTATTTCAATTAGACAAATCATTTTGTCATCAGCAGAAATGATACTCCAGTGTGAACGTAAGCACCATCATAGCAGTCATACTGAACACAGTAGGGGCCACTTACCAAGAACAGAAATGTCATTTTGGAAACTCATAGTCTACTCTCTTTGAGTCTTGATTATTATTAGCTGTCCGTATTCGCCCACTCTGAGTGGTGTAAATGTTCTGTAGGTTAATGGCACTATAGGCAGGGAAACTGAAAATGTAGCATTTCTTTTTCTATGACAGCGTTATACAAGCTACCGCAGCAAGAGGCTACGAGTTTAGCAATGTTTTAATGCAAAGCAAATATGTATAGTCAGTTTGGATTTGTGCGAAACAATATACTCTGTTTATACGAGGATCTGTCATTAATTTAATGGGGGCTTCACAGATGGCTTTTCATGGCAGTCAGTCCTTTCAAAGCAAAGCAATTATGTCCGATTGTGGGTGTGCTGGAAACAATGTGAAAAGTGTTTCTGTGTGTCACCGGGTCATTAACGACAATCAATCAAGACCACGAAGACCTCTGGCTGCGGTCAGCCCAGTGAGAAGCAGCACACATCAGTCAATGATGAAACAGGTGGCAGTTCAATGGACGGCTTCATTAAAGTGAAAATAGATAAGGTTTTCAGTGCCCCGTAATGACCACCGTTTTAACGGCGGGGTGTTGATAGGGCGGGTAATCAATAAAAGTGACAAAAATTACCCACAGCAAACCATTTACAGTGATAGAGATCGTTTTTCATATCTTTGTTTGTTGGCCAAAGGAGCAGCTGACAAAGCAAGATTAGAATTACAGTAATAATCATGGTGATATACTGTACTGTCTTTTTAACACATATTTCTGATTAATATTTGTGTAAATAGCTAATTATAGAGTCAGAAACTCATGATACATATGAGAAATATATAAACTAAATCTTGCAGGTCACTCTAGAGGACAAAAAAAGATCATAAATCTTGAATGTCTTTAACCATAAACTTGGTTTGTGTCCGTCTGTGTCTGAACAGAAATAAATCCAGTGTGCTGTGGCCTTCCAACATGTAATCAATCATACTCACGATAATGTGTGATCAGAGTGCACATTATTTTTGTATTTCAATATGGTCACTCTGTAAGATTAGGTAATTATAGTCTTGAATTCTTGCTGTGACTTGCAGAGAGACATGGCAGACTATGTGTTGGACCTCAACCAATTGTGGTTTTCTGTTTATTACAATTTGAGTGTGCAGGTTCATATGTATACATATGCATGCAGAGAGTGATGTGGCACTTACAGGTGTGATTAATTTTGCATAATGCTCCCGACCCCAGGGTCAAATTGGTTACAGGTTCACTTAAAGGTCTAGTGTGTAGGATTTCTGGGGGATTTATTAGCAGAAATGGAATATATGTGTTTTCGTTTCCTTAGAATGAGCCCTTCATATCTACATAGGGAGCGGGTCCTCTTCACAGAGTCCGCCATGTTGCTCCGCCATGTTTCTACAGTAGCCCAGAATGGACAAACCAAACACTGGGTCTATAAAACTTGTGTATTACAGCTTCGATGTTTTAAAATCACTTTGAGGCTAAGAAAAGTATCTGTATCTCCTGCAGTGTCTAACTTTTTGTAAGGCAAGGCAAGTTTATTTATAAAGCACATTTCAGCAGCGGGGCAGTTCAAAGCGCTTCACATAAAACATTAAAAGCATCGAGACAAAGTGCAAAAGAAACACATTATATAAGATAAAAAATAAGATGAAATAGAATGCACAGGATACATGACATAAGATGGAAAATAAACCCGACTGAATAGAATATTAATATTAATATCCATCTACTCAGAGTATTACAGAGTATTGTAGTAAAGCAAATCAGTGAGCAGCAAGTTTCACTGGGTTGAAATGCACAATTATTCTACAATGATAAACACCTTTCTTAAATGGGTATTCATGTACTCTGTGTCGTCATTAATGGCTAAAACCCAGACAATGAAGCCTCTGACAGACCATTTCAACACATCTGCAATCAGACTCTGCAAAAAAAGAACTGCCGTGATTTTACAAACACTTCCCCTTTTGGTGTGTTTTATCTCGCAGCCGCTGCCTGCTGTGATGGAGATGGAGTGGCCCGAGCTTATTTTCCTTTATTTTTCTTCACTGAGAAGCCAGCAGTAATTGGCAGGTTGAGATTTTGACAAGGAAACAAAAAAGTAGAAATTCACCGTCTGCCGTCGCACTCAGTCGGTCGTGAAGCCGCCGCCGTTTGAAAGTGGTTCTGAAAAACTCAATTTGACTTCAATCTGCATACACTGTTGAGTTTCTCCAGGCATGAATGAAAGAAAGGGATGATGTGAGGAGGGGAGGTCACTCTCATTTGAACCTTGTTCACAGCAAAGTTTAGATGCTTGAAATGTTAGCAAGTAGTTGGTTTGTAGTAGGGCAGTCAAAGCTAACACGATGATAACGCAAATTCATTTTAACGCCACTAATTTCTTTAACGCCTTAATGCAATCAATATTTCGGAGGTTAAAGCTAGAAAGAACACTGGTATCATATGAAACTGGAAAACCTAAGGAATCCATTGGTACCAACCAGGTCATACTAGCTTGTCGCGAAGGAGCTTAAATAACGCTCCCGTTTCGTGTCTCATTTTGGTCGTTTTGCCTCTCTTTGTAGACATTTTGCGCCTCTTTGAAGACGTTTTGCGTCTCTTTTTGTTCATTTTGTGAATCACACACCTACAGTAGGAGGGGAAACTGATTCCACAATATCTTCCCTTTCTAAGAATAAAGTGTTTTTTAACACTGACGTCAATGTGAGGTCTTATTGTACTTTGCAAAAGAACTTATTGACATTTACGCCGCCTGTGAAACTTTTACAAATTTGCATGAAAGTTATGAAAATGTTGCAACACTGAACTTAACCTCCTCCTTCACATTCCCATCTGTCAAATGCTTCCTGGCATAACTTAAAATCAGATTACAGAGCATCCCAACATCCTGGCTGAGTGTGTAATGTGCAAACATAATTATCTATCTGCCACCGGGTTATCATGGGACGTTATCTAGACCTCCTGGGTCTATTGATGCATCCGTCCTCTAATGGCCACCATCACCCTTGTTTAATTGCTTCTTGTGTGTGTCCGTGCATGCTGCTGTAATGCTTACTGTATGAATACACACAGTATGTGTGTCTATGTATGTGTGAGTGACTACTAATCAGTGGAGACGGGCCATCTTTCAAAGAGGCTGCTTCATCTGTGGGGTTCACAGCCGTCTAATTAACCCAGAGGACCAAACAACACCTTCAGACTTTATAGCCTTGTGATCTATCGTGCTTCACGCTGGCTTACTAATCACGGGTCTGGTAAAGTCAGTTTGAATACACCACCAATTTCCTTATGTATTGCATTGAAATAAATTCATCCTGTTATTGATTTTACATCCAAAACTGGTCCAGAAAGAAATCGTTTCTGGAGAAATTGGCATGACATTTGGATGCTCATAGTCCTCAAACAATTAATGTGAAAATGAACCGTTTTTCTTGTACCGCCAAGTACAAAAAAAAAATCTAAAGGTCAGATTGCTCTGTAACACCAGACAGTGTATGAAGCAGGGTATGACTTTGGACATTCAATGAGCTTTCCTCAATTAGCAGAAATTGGACCAATTCAGTTTTTGTAAATTGGTTCACATGGATGGATAGCGGCCGCCTGTGGCTACACGTTTTGACATATGCGCAGGTCTCAGTTAGACGCCGGGTAATTTTAGTCAATATGGACTTGTTACACATTGTTAGATCAGTTAGATTCTCCATAATTTCAGTCTTTCAGTTCATTTTACAGAAACCATGACCCCCAAAGTATAATTATTCAGATTTACCAGCATGGTAAACAAGAGGGATGAAAAAAAAACGTGGTGGTCATAACGTCTGAATATGTGTGCATTCTTCGATTATTTATATTCCTTTAGTCCGTTAAGGGTCCACGGATCAAAAGAATCAAATTTTTTTTTATAAATATTAATCCAAGTTGTGAATATTGTCATGTGAAGTCCACTGCTCACTGTCTGCTAACTTCGTTCGTCAAACGAAGACCGCACTTCAACCGACATAAACAATATTTTATCTTCTTCCTGCACCATGATGTTGGATAAACTTGTTTTCGTTAGCTTGCTGGCTACAAAATAAAAGTGTCCCCACCATTCTCTGTTTAGTTTTCACCTCTTTTCCTTTTCGGTGGTACGCCAAATAGGCTCGTTGCTGACGGGCAGCCGGTTTTTAAGAGGAGAAAAAGAGGTCGTTAACGGTCTTGGAGCTATATCAAATGAATGATTCGTAATTGATACGTTATTCAAAAGCCTAATTTTTATACAAATAATAATCATACTGGTTTAAATAAACAATTCGATAGTACTTCCCATCTTTGCTGAGCAAGAGTTTTGTGCAAGAGGAATTAAAGGCCTGTCCCATATAGAAGCTTTTCCCAAATATACGCCGGTTGAGTTCAGTGATTGAAGCAAATAAAAACCTGGGCTATTAATTGCACTTTTACAGTATATAAAGCCTGTCACAATATTATTATTACAATATTAGGTACATTAGGTAAAAACATGCTGAAATGGCTACATTACAGGCTATTTAAACCAGCAGAAGTTATACAGCTACAATGTTTGTGCTGGTTACTAAACATGTGCAGCAGGGATACATATTGGGCTCTGTCCTTTCCACCATGAATAATATTGTCTTCTCTATGCATAATTGATGAATACACCTTTGAAAGGCCATGTATGCTCAGCCAATCTACCCTTTAAAAAACTGTGACTTGAAATCCACATAACAGGAGATTCCTGTTTGAAAAAACGGCCAAAGAAACTGACCGTTTTGATCTATAATCTCTGCTATGCTGGTCCTAATGTCTTCCATTTAAGTATAAGACATAGTGGTAAGTGACAGGGTGCAAAGGATTGAGCTTGCTTTTGTTTGCCTAATTCAAAAAAAGACAAAGCGAATCCAGTAAGGGGTGAGAGATAAGGTTGAGCACACAGCAAATATTGACTCCTCACAATTCAGTACAGCAGCAGCCCTGACAGCAAATCTATGGCTTTCTGTAACTCAAGTCTGTTTTTCAGGCCGTTCCCAGCTCACAGCCACTGATCTTTAGCCATTGTATAAAATCAGCTGAGGGAATGAACCATTGAACATAGAGACAAATTTGTATCTGAAAAGGATTTACACAAGCTTGCCATGTGAGACATATTTAAGTTTTTATCCTCTGTAGCATTTGACGACATCATGCTGAAATGCTGTTTTGGTTTTCCGGATGGTTGGCAGCAGAAATGAAGTGACTCTTACATCTGATCCATAGAAGCTGTGCTACAACAACATGTTACTTTCCATTCGAGGCTTCTTAATGACTTCAAACAGGCTGCACCAGCAGAGTGTGATTTCCTGTCGATGTCACTACCCTGTGTGTGGTTTATCGCCTCGTTAACAGGGCCAAAGGTTCAGTTTTCTGACATTAGCTGAATCACAATGGCCTTTAACAGTCCCGAGAAGTGACTAGAGGTCTCCCACTGCTCTACTTTATCACTTTGACACCTCTAAATATCATCACAGACTAATGGGCCCCCTGCTCGGTGGCCAAAGGATGGCTGTGAGTGTGTACGTGTTGCGTGCATGCATGTTTTTACAAACAGGAGCATAGAAATAAAGAGGCGAAACTCCGGTGCTTTTTTGACAATAGCCGCTAGATGGCGCTGCGATAGCGCTGCCGCCATTTTGGAATGAAAACGCTAATGATTCCATCGCCATGAATGTATAAAGAGACGTCTGTAAATCAGAGGCTCATTCGCCTGCCGTGCTTTATCACCTATGGCCGTAAAGTTCAGAAGATGAGATCGGCGGTGCTGCGCCCAGATCCAGATTTCGGAGGAGACCAGCGGTGTTGAAAAAAGCCTGCCCTTTCAAAACTACTCGCTGACTGCTAACGTAACTCGCGTTAACTAGCGGTCCACTTCCGTGTTTCGGTACAGTTGTCTTTCACACCTGATACGAACCGTACCCGAGTACACATAAACCGTACTCCAGAGCACCTATTCAAGTAGACTCGGGTACAGATCGACGAGCCGTGCCCGAGTACGGTACGGAGCGTTCACACTAATCAAACGAACTGGACTTTGGGGACAAGTGTACTCGGATCCGGGCCCGGGTCCCTGATGTGAAAGCACACAAGAATTTCTTTAGTCGAGGACAGCCCTACTTTTTATAATTAGGATTATTCATATTGTCAGGGAATCCTTTGAAACAACTCTGAGACGACTGCAGCTGT
The DNA here is from genome assembly GCA_916701645.2 of Sebastolobus alascanus. Lineage (NCBI taxonomy): Eukaryota > Metazoa > Chordata > Actinopteri > Perciformes > Sebastidae > Sebastolobus > Sebastolobus alascanus. Next base: position 2,244,642 of record CAKAOJ020000038.1, read on the forward strand.
ATGAGAAACTGCATGCGTGTGTGTGCATATACAGTATGCATGCTTTCTCCTCATGCATGTGACTCTTCGCACGCAAGAGTAAATTATTGATAGTTTGGAGAGTGAGTGAAATTACTCTCCTGCATCTGCTGAGATGAGTTCAATAATGCGTTCAATTCCTGATCCTTGCAACTGAGATGAAGAGGATGTTTTTTGTTGCTGGTTGGCAACGTCACCAACTTTTTTTGTTATTCTTCCTTTCTCCCCGTTTCACCTCAGCACTTCACTTCCATGTCCCTTCCCCCATTTTTGTTTTTAAACCAAATGCATTTTCATTCATGCCTTTATTTTGACGCTGTCATGCTGTCAGAAAGTGCTCTACACAGCAACAAATGGACAGTGTGTGTGTGTGTACGTTCGTGTCAGAGAGAGATTGAAAGTATGTGTGTATGTTATCTCCACCCCCCCTGGCTGCCCCAAGGAATAACTGTCCAGAGCGTTGTGCTTGGTAATGGCATGCTGCTATCTCCCTCCACGCTGCACTGAAAAGAAATGACTTTCCAACGTCGTGACTTTCCTTGACTGCTCAAGCCGGATTCAGCAGCAATGAATGGAGCCTCATCTGCTGCACTTGACATTCCAGCCAATCTCTATTTTCATTATCGGGACTTCTTTCTTTATGGCATTGCTGCTATATTTGGGAGAGCAACAGAAAGAGGGAAAGGCAGTGTACTCTCACTCTGTAAATATGTAAATCACAGACTTTTATTTTTCAGCTCTTCTGCCATATCCTCCCTAAACTTCCCGGCTCTTTTTCGTAATGACTTCTCAAATTTGATGAGTGGCGTAGAGGAGGTTTTTCTAGTTCAGTTCGAGCGCGGCATAATGACTACATTATCGCTTCGCCACAGTTAATTTCAGCATAACTTGTTTATGAGTGGCCAGGGGCTCCACTGGCCCTCGTGAAGCTTAGCTGAAGTGATACTGCAGTCTGAACCGCCGCTTCATTGAAACAGGAGAGGTTTCCAAAAAAATGGCCGTGTCCTCTGGTGCTTTTCAAGCCAAAATGAACCATCACAATGAGCTCTTTCTCTCCCTGATATACACTTCCTGTCTGGCTGTGTTACGCATCCCCAAGCCCAACTCACTTGTTCATTTGCAGAGTGTTTTCTCCGTCGTTCTTTGTCAAAGCATGCACTTGTATGCTCTCCTGCCTAAGGGCTCTCAAGAGTGGCGTAAAAGCAGTGGCAGCTCGGGACCCTACAATCTCCACAATGGCAAAACCAATGGGCGTATTCATCTCTTAGGTTTGACAGGGAAAAAAGGGATATGGCTCTGAGATGGGGCCAGGATGAATAGGCCTGTCTTGTACCCTGGGAGGATACAGAAGGCTGGGGAAGCGATATATATGGCTCCTCCGCTATCTATCAGGCCAGCAGCTCCCGGGGGGCCATCACGGCAATCGATGGTGCTCCTCGATGCAAGGCTGAAATATGGGGGGCCCTCCGTGGAGCTGCAGGAAACCTCTGCTGGTTGTTGCACCTTGAATACTAACACCAATAAATGGATTGTGTCCTGGTTCATTTGTTCCATGCTTTCCCCTCATCCCTGCCAGATAAAGCTGTCTGCTCTCCATTTTGGTTAAAAGGCCATTTTGTCACTTTGCAACAAATCACCGGAGCATTTCATAGCTCACACCTTGAAATGAAAAGCTGTAAATAGATGCAGAATTACACTAGGGTTCAGTTGTTATTTACTGGGAGTATTTGAGGCCCCTCAGTATTTCACGCCAGATGAGTGTTTAATGACCTCAGCTTGATTATGGTTGGAGGTAACACACCGCTGGTCCCAGAAATTGGCAGCGCCAGACCATCTTGGTTAAAATGAGCGGAGCTGCTGAGCCAGTAGATCCTGAGCAGACAGCAGCATTGATAAATTGCTCCCCGTACTCAGATCTATGGCCCAGAGGAATCCCAGTCTTTGCTCTGGGGTATCTGTGTGACTTGGAGAGAGACTGAAACCTCCGGAGACACGAGCCCTGCGGCACGAGATGCATAAGTGCCATTCTTACGCAATGTAGATGGGAAATATTGATGGGACTGGCTCACTGGGCGACATTTATACAAACGGTGCTTAAAGGGAAGGTTAAAGAATTATTGATCTAGAATTTTTGGCGAAGAAAAACTGCCATGGTCATTTTCAAAGGGGTCCCTTGACCTCTGACCTCAAGATATGTGAATGAAAATGGGTTCTATGGGTACCCACGAGTCTCCCCTTTACAGACATGCCCACTTTATGATAATCACATGCAGTTTGGGGCAAGTCATAGTCAAGTCAGCACACTGACACACTGACAGCTGTTGTTGCCTGTTGGGCTGCAGTTTGCCATGTTATGATTTGAGCATATTTTATGCTAAATGCAGTACCTGTGAGGGTTTCTGGACAATATTTGTCATTGTTTTGTGTTGTTAATTGATTTCCAATTATAAATATATATATATATATATGTTTGCATAAAGCAGCATATTTGTCCACTCCCATGTTGATAAGAGTATTAAATACTTGACAAATCTCCCTTTAAGGTACATTTTGAACAGATAAAAAATGTGCTATTAATTTGCGTTTAAACGCAATTAACTATGGACAATCATGTGATTAATCGCGATTAAACATTTTAATCGATTGACAGCCCTAATTATAATACAAATCTTCGAATCAGTGCTATGTTCTTAACTTGACTGCCTTCTTCAGCCTTCAGCCTAAATGACCCTTTAAAGTCGAGCAGTCCAGGCTAGTAACTTGATAAATGTGGAGAAATTAAGTTGTATTAATTAAGATTTTAAGACCAAACATGAGAATAAATAAATCATTATGAAGGACATTTTTCACAGTATGGTTTCTCTTGAAATCACTTGGGATTTAAGAAGAATGAATCCTCTGTGGAAGGTGTTATGGCTCTATTTCAAGAGGCAGGTAGAGTGTGAAGGAGAGCTCACTCTTCACTCTAATTGGACCTCCGAGGATGTAACATAGACGGCATGCTTTGTTGTTGAATCTGCTGGGGAGCCCTCACTATCACTAGCTCACTAACCTTAACTCTCTCTCGTATGATCACAGGCTTCATATAAACAAGCACACACATATTTGAACTAGGGGTGGAAAAAAAATCGATTCACCTATGTATCCCGTTTTTTTGTTTTTTACGATTTTGAAATCAATTTTTTAATGCCAGAATTGATATATTTGCTTCATTTGAGTCTATGCGGAGGTAGAAGGAAGTTATCGCTTTTATTGTTGTAGTCAGAGTAACATGATGTCGTATGTCACACAACAACTGCATTGCTGGTTATAAGCAGCAAAAATCCATGTCCTATTTTGACTTTACTTACATAAAACAGAGCAGCTTCAAAGGACTTAGTCAGTAACTTTGAACAGTGATAAAGACCCAAATCAAAATGCTACAGTGCGTGTATTTACTTATATCTTGCTGAGTGCGACCAATGCTAAAGCTTGGAGGAAATCTTGACCACGCACTGCATGTGCAGCAAAAATCGGCTGATGAAAGACTAGTTTAAAACTGCGAATCATGAAAAAAGAACACCAACAAGTTTGGTCTGATTCAGCTTCGAGATTAAATTAAAAATATAAATCAATTACAGACATGTCTTTCAGGCATTCAGTCTATGTGCATTAAAAAAAATTGCAGCTTTGAGACTGAATTTCTTCTCTGGTCCCTAATCGCCTCACAGCACCGGTTCATTACAACAGAGCAGAGCTGAAAATTGGCACTCAAAGAAATCAAAGCCTGAACACAGATGACCAAAGGAATGCAGAGGATTTTTGAATATCTTTTTCTGAAGATCCACAGCAGAGACATGATGTAAAAGATAAGACTGAAGCTCCAGCGTTCACTGACAATAGTGTCTAACAGACGTGGTTCACACCAGCTGTTTTGCTCCAGCCTCTTCCTTCTTCTTGAGAGAGATGACCAAAGGAGCCATGAAAATGTCTCTTTAATACTTTAATCTTACAATTTCCACTGATTCTTCTACATGTTCTCCAGTGTTTGGACAAGTGCCTCTGGACAAGAGATGCTGCAGGGATAAAACATGAGAGAAATAAACAGAGGAAAAAGAGCCAGAGTGCTTCTCCTTCAGAGCTATTGAAGTCTCAGCCTTTATTCCCAGACAGAACCGGGCCTTTTGGCCTGTTTCTCAGATCTCAGCCCTCATCGTTGCGCTCAGAAACAGCCTATGAACTGCTCTCCAGGGTGAGGGTGAGGGGATTTGGAGCCATGGCCATCAGCACCCCACATATCCCCGTCTTTAATCCCGCAAATGAGCTCTGATCTGCATCGCGTCCGACAGAACAGATCCAAGCCGTCTGTCCCCGACTGATCTGCCACCCACTGATCAATGGGAATGTGAAATGATCAGTTGGTGCACTGGCAGCCGGGGTTTTAGTTTTGTTTAAACAAATTTCTAAGGTTTTCGCTGTGTTCTCATGTCGGCCGGATCTGACAGATTGTTTTGTCAAGAGAGAAATAAGTAGAACATGTGTGGGTTTGTGTGTGTGTGTAAAGGTGTTATGTAATTCTGAGAGGCTGTTTTTGTTCATAGAAAAATAACCTTGTGTTTTAGGAGTGTGTGTGAGGTTCTCTGTGCATGCACAAAGACAATTATGACTTTTTGTTTTCTTTATCAACCAAAGTTTGGGCATTAAGCCTCTTTCTTCCTCTCTGTGAGGAATCACTCTTCTTCTGTTTTATCTGCACCCACACATCTCTTCCTACCTGAAGCTCCCATTGCTACAGGCAGTCCAAGATTTATATTAATCATAGTTAGCAATATCACATTATATGACAGAAGAGTCTCATTATATTACTGTATGTAGCAACAATTGTTCGCACATTGGCGCTTGAGCGTCATGTATGAGCTGCTTAAAGACACTGGTCGACGCTCGCTGACGCCTTGCAGACACATCCCAGATATCTAGCATGCTAAATATCTTGACCTATCTGGGACTCCGGCCACGAGCTAGAGCCAATGAGAGCGTGAGACACGGGTTGAGGTGAAACCTGGGGGAGGAGGGGTCGCCTGTAATAGGAACTTAATGGATGTGCTGAATTTGCATCACAGAGCAAAGTTGTTGTTGCACTTTGAGGAAGAAATAGTAAAAAATAGAGCGTGGAAACAGGCTATTTTGTGAACACAGTATTGACCCCCTGTCTCCGGTCAGTCATGTAGTGTGAAAACCACGACGACTTAAGGACTCCCGATTACAAGACAGCAAGTTGTGTAGTGTGAACAGAACTGTAATCTGACGATTTTGTCTTAGATTAGTAGTGTGAACTTGGCATAACTTTGCTGTGTATTGATAAATCCATGTCCGTGGTGCTGAAGTAGCAGACTGATTTGTAATTGCGGCTTTTTCTCTGAGTCCCGCCCTTTTGTCAGTTTCGTCTTGGTTCTATAACAGTCTCTAAACATACTGTATATAGCTAGGATCCGTCCCACTGGTTATAGTTAAGATTAACTGATAGAAGCTAAGAGCCAGATACTCCGTATCTCCAGAGCTACTACAAGGATATTTGCCTGTGTTTAACTACAACGGGAAAAACTGAAGCCCTTCACATTTTTACAGCATAGTCTCGCATCTTGAGGGAGACAGTTGGAATGAGATTGGACAGCGGTCTGTATTAAACGTATGCATTTCAAACAGATAATGTTGTTCTGACAGACTTCAAAGCTCTAATGAGATCCCTGAAAGCTTTGGAAAGAGTCCTCTTCTTCTTCTATGAGTGCTGCTTTATGTTGAATCCTTCAAGTGTTAGGTAAGATAAAAAGATTTTAATAAGCACTGTTCCAGAGACGCCCACATACTTTTCCACGTACAGTACAGTGCAGCAGGAGAGCAGTAAATTGTAGGCTAATGGATTTCTCTGACAAATTAAGAAGGAAGTTGAAATGGCCACTGTCTCATGTATGAAAGGAAATGCCAAAGTGCTTTTTTTTTCCCCTGCTGCTTTTATTTGAATTCTTTTTATTTAAAGTGGCGTTTGACTTTCGCTATTACTCACAGAGCTCAAACTCCTCAAAGGAATTCTTCAAATGGCAATCATCAATATTCTTTACCGCAGGCATCTGCAGTTTAAGAAACATAGGGTCTGTGACACCGGCAGTGTTGTTTTGTGGGTTACAATAATCAAAAAGTAATTTTATTCAAAGAAAGAGGACAGCTGGTTAGGGACACTGAGCTCAGAGCTTTTCTACCAAAACAGAAAAATGGTACAGAAACCTTCTAAGATACATTTTAATGTCTCTGGAATATCTGATGATGAAGATGATGAAAATAAAATGGCCATTTTTATCTCTTATATGAGGGAAACATAGGATAAGTTATTCGATATCACAGTAATCCCATTCGCTGTAGGCAGGCTGGACACCCATAGGGTGAACAGGAAGAATAGAAAATAATCAGCCCCCCCTGCGATGATTACTCACTCTCTGCCAGGTATGGATGTGTCTGGCTTTGAGACGCGAGGTCAGCTCTGTTGGTGTCCCTCGCCGGGAGCAATGAAAACTTGTCTGGATTGATTATTGCCCAGGGAGTCTTTGCCCTCAGTTCACTGCTGCTGTCTGCGACTGCTCGGCTCTCTGCCAGACGGAAAACTCAATCACCAAGTTTTTATGAGAACTTTGACCTCTCAACATTTTCCACTTCAGGAATTCATCACTTCCTCTTCTCTCTTTGTCTTAACAGCTAGAAGAGTTGGGTTAGGTTAACTAAGTAGTGTGGAGTCAGAAATGTTGATATTTGTACAGTCACTCAGCATGTTCTGACATTTACATGCTCACACTGTAACTCATACAGGTTCTAGTGCTCAGCTGATCTGCACTTTTCCATCAAACAGAGGAACAGTGTGTAGCATTTAGGGGGATCTATTGGCAGAAATGGAATATTAGCAAGTATGTTTTCATTAGTGCATTATCACCTGAAAATTAGAAATGTGTTTTCGTTACTGTAGAATGAGCCGTTTATATCTATTCTTCACGGAGCTGGCCGCCATGTTTCTACATCTACTTGATTTCACCCGTTCAACGCACACACAAATGCCATTGTGAAAATAAACACACTAAAGTAAGGTGGAGGAAAATAAAAATAAAATGAAAACCATTAATTAGCTAATGCAACAAGTTGGGCTAGCTAACTAACTACACCTAACTAACTAACTAACTAACTAACTAACTAACTACACCTAACTAGCTAAATAACTAGAAAGAGAAAACTGACAGACAGATAAACAGATTTATCAGTTTGCTGCTGCTCAGTGTGGTTAATCAACTTAGTCAGGAAATGACTCAAATAAATATGAAATATCATAGAAATACCAAAATACACTGGAGGGGAGCTTTAAGTACATTTTTCTGATTAAGCTTACATACTTTTACTTATGACAGTATGGCTTGAGTACTTTTATTTAAGTACTTCTTCCACCACTGCCCTACAGTGCAGCATATTTCAGTTTGCTCAAATTCTCCCAGTGGAAGTATAAAGTAGCTTTCATCAATCCTAACAGATCTTGAGTTTGGCTGCAAAACTCGTCTTAACCTTTAGGATAGAGCTTTAATGTAGTGTGACAGTAAATGTTCAATGTGCCATGGAGCTGTTTCATCAAGAACAACAAATCTTTTTGCTTGAATGACATTCAATTTGTGTCAGTCACAGCTGACACTTGACAAGATATGACAGAAATAATAGAGGCTTCATAGGAGAAACCACACATGTAATAAATTCAAACTGACACACAAGTGAAAGAATATGTGATTCTGTGCAGATTATTACGTTTAATCCAATATGAAATGAATTTTCCTGTCACATAGTTTACAGTGTGATAGGAGGAGCTCTCCCTGCCAGAGGAACAAGCAGGGTTGAACAAAATAACCACAGAACATCAGTTGTTTTGTTCACATACACTCCAGGTGGTGATTAGCGATGTCCTTCCAAGAGACAAGGGCAATCAGCAGAACATTAGCCAAAGCCACAGTCCTGCAGCAGCCCTCCACGCCCAGCGCCCAGCTCCCAACAACAAGATGAGAATTATTTTCAGCACACAAGGAACGACCAAGAAAGAGGAGTTTTAAAGCTCTCCTGATGAGTGGCTAAAAATATACACTGACACTTATGATGAAAGCAGCTGTTTGTCCTTCTGGGACTCCGACAGGGACAGATTTCCGGTGGCAATGAGTGTCCTTTCTCTGCTTTATCTCCAGCATTTCATTACTGATATTCCCTGTAGCTAAACCAATGCAGATATAGTATGTAAACTGTAATGTTACACCAAAAGTTGGACATAAAAGTAACATACAACATCCCTCTTTTCCAGCCTTTCTGTGCTCATTTAGTATTCTCTGCTGAGGCAGAACAGATGGAAGCAGGCAGTAAAAATGAATGGCCTTTCGTGCCTAAATTCAGGTAATCTTTTGGGTCCGGCTGCAGTCAGGTAGCCGGCCTGTTGCGCCGCTGTCGCCCAGGGCAGATTGTCCTCACTGCAGCGGTTGTCACCTCCCAAAGGTGTTAACCATACCAAGGGAGGCTGAGGCTGTAATCCCCTGCTCCTCCTGAAACCACAGTAATAGCAGTCTGTCCAACCCCCAATTATGTTTTATAGTCTTTGCACTGCTTCTTTTCACTGAAATATACAGTATGTGATTGTTAGGCATGAGGATAAGAGATATATGATTGGCCACCACAAATGTCAGTACTACTATAGTAAACCGCTTACCTTTGCAGCCTTTACACTATGATAAAGATGTTGCGGTTGCATACACGGGCGCCTGGTTATGTTTTAAAATGAGGGAGCAGGGGATAGATAATTGGCGGGGGGGTCTGGGGGTCCTCCCCAGTCTAGTCTCTAGTCTCCAGTCTCCCCAAGTCTATTTTGTGTTTAGTGCTAATTAGCAAATGTTAGCATGCAAACATGCTAAATTAAGCATGTTAGCATTTTCATTGTGAGCATGTTAGCATGCTGATGTTAGCATTTAGCTCAAAGCACCGCCGCACTTAAGTACAGCCTCAGAGAGCTGCTAGACTGCAAATAAACAATGTTTAGAAACATATCTAACAACTTCTAACCAAACTTATCTTCCTACAAATCATATTCATACTGAAGTCATGATTGATTTATCAGCGATACTATTTCATTCAGCCACTAGTGTTGAATATGAACAGTAGCCATGGGTGAGTACTTTTGAAGTACATTCAACCACTGAGGTATGATTTTAGATTATCTTTATTTGTTGTAGGAGAAACAATATGATTTGTTTCAGATGAACAAACCAGACTTTATTTTATTTAGTCATCCAGAATCCTGACCGGCCTCGTAAATTGCTCAGGGATGGCATCGGCTGTCAGGCAGAGATGCAGCGGCACTCAACTGTGTCAAAGCCATCCTGTTGTCATTACACTTCCATTAACAGTCACATCACCCTGCTGCCAGGTTCACTGGGCTGAAACCAGTAAGACTCATCATCACTGTCACAAAGCCATCGTGTCTGACCTTCAGACATAAACCCGTCCACTGCAGGCAGACGGCTTCAACGCCACCACAGTCATTACGCCCACTCTGAGTGAATGGCAATTCATTTGGCGTGTGTGTGTGTGTGTGTGTGTGTGTGTGTGTGTGAGAGACACTAATGTGTGACTGATGCCCACACACATACATTTTGGCGCTACATTTAATAAGTTCGATGAAACTAATTTGACCTTTGCCAGGTTGGCATGGTAATCCTCCTCCCGAATCAAGAAAAATGCTAATATCCTGCATGAGATATTAGATTGAATGTGGGATTAGCCGAGTCCTCTTATTGCAGTAGTCTTATGGAAGTGCATGTTTCATGAACTGTACGTGCCCTGACTTTATTAAACAATTTCCATCACAGGGAAGATTCATTATCAGAACCTTATTATTGCACACTTTGACAGGAGGTCGACATATCATAGTTAGCCTCTTCATGTTGCTGAGAACTTGTGCAAATGATGTATTTCCTTCTTATAGCAAAGAGCTCACTGAGGATATGTAGATCAGGGAAATATAATAAATACAGTGTGAGAAAAGTGAGTCATACATGGCAACACCACAGGCATTGCCTTGGGGGCAGATTACTGCAAGACAAAATACACTATACACTACATTGCACTAATATTATTATGAGGAATAAGGTTCATTTAATTAGTAGTAGTTATCATAGAGTGTTATCTCAAGAGGCTAATTGGTCCAAATGACATAGAGTGGATAAATATAAACAATGTTCAGTGTTATGTGTGATACAGGGCAGACTTTAATACTTGTGTTGTTCCCTGTAGTTCATCTCGGTGCGCTCACCATTCATCAAAACACTCTCAACATTATTTCCCAGCATGCCTGCTGAAATACATTGATAGTTACTCACTCCCCAATGTTTTGGCCAAAAAAACACCTCTAACTTCTGTGTGTATTTATCAGCTGTTTGTGAAGTTATTGCCGGGAATCTTTATGAAAAGACATTAATCAATTTGGTGTACAAATCACTTAAAGTAATCATGTGAGGCTTGTTGTTAGATATGTATAGCTCAGTTATGAAATCGATTACGTGATATATAGTTGAAAGTAGGTTGACAAGGCAAATATTTATATGAGATAAACTATCCCAGATATTGGTTCTTGGTCTAGATATACAGTATATGCACATTGTTTTGTAGCTCTTGGGTTTAGTGAGGCTTTTTTTAATAATGAGGAAAAAGCTCAATATTGGTTATTTCGAGAATCTGTGTTTGCCAAGGACAACGGGCAGTGGGTTGGTGATATATGGACTTAACCTAAATTGGGTATTTTTACTATGAAAAAAACTCTCTCAAAGATCTCTTTGTGCTCAGTTGAGATCTGGTATTTTACCTTTGACTGTTGAAAGTGGACGGTATGTAGAAGAAAAGCGGATCTGTACGATGTGTTGTCTAAACGATATAGAAAATGAGTCCAACTTTCTACCGTCCATTTTTACTGTGAACAGCATGATGCTTTGTTTAGTGAGATAAAAATAGATATTTATTTTGTAAATATCTGAAAAAAGCCTGGGAGATGAGTCAAATATAATAAACATTCGTGAAAGCCTTGGAGTGAAAACCGACTGCTTTGAGTCCACAGAAATCTCATCAATCAGTTGAGTGCAGGGTTGTTTGTTTTTGTCACTACTGCGTCTACTTTTCATTATGATAACACTGCACAATAATTTATCTCTTTGCCGGCTTTATAATTTTACATTTTAGTGCCCCACAGCGAGTGGAGTAATATTAAGTCTTTCACAAAGATGATTTCTTAATACATATTTATGCTCATTATTCTCTCTGAATTTATTCCAGAGCTTCAGGGACTCAAATGTTCTACCACCAAGATCAGCCTAGTTCACTGATTTACAATTGAGAAAGTGATCTTATGTAACACTAAGAGGCTTTGGGGGAATCTGGCATTCCTTTCTCAAAGTTTATAGGAAGATATTACAATATGGTGTTTATTAATAAGAAACTTATACATAAAGATACCCTGTTTTATTCCGTACAAAGTAGTCTAGAATGAATTCTATACACAATATTCATCAGCTGCATTGTTACAGTGAGGTTTTCAAATTATAACACAGCAGCATATTACAAACTCATATATTACACTGGGGCTATAATAACAATAACGGGCTCATAATGTTCTTTTAATATACATTCATGATTCCTTATAATACCTAATGAAAACATTTCATAAAGTGTTGTTGAAAGTTTAATTGTAAGTGAAACCCAGACAGGCTTTTATTCTCAGACGAAATAAAAGATTACAATGCTACAATCCCTCAAAGCGATATGAAATATACCAGAATACAGGAGAGATGGATATAATAAAAATGCAAAAAAAAAAAAGGAGAGTTATCCCCGGAATGACCCCTGGCAGTCTAATCTTAAAACTCCTCGCCTGATTGTGATCTGCTCTACAGAGAGCCAAGTGATATCTGCAGCGGTGCAGCAGCTGTGGGATTCAGGCACTGCAGGCGACGAAAGTGTCCTACTGAAAGGAAAGTCTGGTTACCCGAGATGACACATACAGTATACATACACCTACACACACCTTCAAGCACACACCAAAGCATCTATACATACCTTATTCCACACACTACTCACTCCACTGTTGTCTCTAAACATACAGATCCTGGTGTACAACTATAGAGACACATTGCTTCAACTCGATCATTATCTGATGCTGCAGCATTGTTCAAACAACTGTGTTGTGCTAGTGAACGAAACAAGACTAGAACACCAACTAATACTGGACCAAACAAGGGCAAAAACCAGGGCTGGAACACCAGCGAATCTTAGACCAAACAAAGGCTAAAGCACTAGAAATGTTTTAGACTGGACCAGAGCTAAAACACCAGTGAATATTGACCAAACTAGAGTTAAAACCATAGACTGTATATAAGAAGTGGACACAGTCACCATGACGTCACCCATTTTGTGGACCCAGCTTGTGGACGTTTTGAAGCCTCAGGTTCGGCATTTTAGCCGTTGCCATCTTAGTTTTTGGCCGTCACCATCTTGGTTATTTGCAACAGGAGGGGCGCGAGAGGGTGGAGCTAAGTATAACCGAAAACTGAATAAGACATTTTTAGGCAACGAAAAAGGTTATAATTAACTTTCATGAACTGAAAACACACTGTGTAAGGATTAAATTTGAAAGATGAAAACACGGACAACTCCCAGACCGGACAACGCCGTGGTAGCGACCTGTCAATCACAAGGTAGCCACGCCCTAAGGCATATCCTGCTTTATGGTCTATTTGACTCTAAATGAGACCATAATTTACTAAATGAACATCATGCTGTATTGAAGAAGACTTGAAACTAGCGATTGAGACCATAAACTCATGTTTACAATGTTTACTGAGGTAATAAATCAAGTGAGAAGTAGGCTCATTTTCTCATAGACTTCTATACAATCAGACTTCTTTTTGCAACCAGAGGAGTCGGTGGTAGTGTAGAGTGAGTTGGATTATAGGATCATAAGACATTTATGAGGATCAGGATCATAAATTCCTGACCTTTATGGTCCATCTTTTATGTGTGTGTGAGCTGATGCAGCTCATGTTAGCAGTAGGTTGTGAAATCATGATATGCTGAGCTTGTTTCCAAGGTAGCCTTGCTTTGGACAAGAGAGTTTCCAAGGTAATGTTGATATATTTTCAAAGCTGTTGTCACATACAATATCTCATTCTATGAAAGCATACTTATATACACACAATTCACCCATTGAAGGGCAGGAAGTATATTTTTTAAAGCAGGTTGACAACAAACATTGAATCTGTAGTGTATTGCCACTTTTATTGCCACCTTCTCAGTAATCTTAATTGAAATTGTTGATATTTGCACTCTAGCAGCAGTGTGATGCTCAACCCTGTGTGCCCCGACAACATTTCAGCCTATAACACCATATTATTGGAGCTTCTACTCATGAAATGAGCTGCTTTCGATTTCAAGGGATCATAATGAAGCTATTTTTAGTGAGATATCAAATGTTGGGCGAGTTTATCTGAGAAAGTTTGCGGTGATATAAAACGCAGCACACTGGCCGACTGGGACGTGTGGATAATGAGTCTCCTCAGACATATTGTGTCAGATTTAAAAACAGCTCTTAAATAAACATGCTACTGTATATGAAGAATATGTGCATGACATTGACCTAAAATGCAGATTGGGTTTCTTTGAATCTATTTAAGCCCAGAAGTCGAGCTAAAATCTGGCTTCCTGTCACTGGATCTGTAATTGAATCTACTTTTAACAGTATTTAGATGGAATCTGAGCTTTAATCATGAACATAAGACACATTTGTTATTGGAGATCTTTATGGTATAGTGTTGCTAATGACACATTGATTGCCAAAGGTAAAATTTAATTTTGCTTACCCAGCAGGTCAGAGGTTGGGTTATATTTTACAGCAAAACACCCGTGGGGCTGTCATGGAGTCGGTGCATATAGTGAATGGTTGCCACAATCAATAGTCATGAACTTTGATCAGTCCGTTGACAGGAGATCTCTCTGCATTACCTCCGCCTCAGAAAGCAATTTGGAGGTTATAATATGTGACAGATTCTCTTTCTACTAATTGTATCAACTGTAACAGATCTGTATACGCTTACATTTTGATGGTGGCTTTCTCCCGAAGCTTCAGTAGTAGTGTGGTGTTTACCTGCAGCATTCCTGGTAAAGTGAGAGTGCAGCCTTGGATGTTGCTTTATTGTTGAATACATTTCATTAAATATAAAACCCAGAAAGCCCACTCACAACATAAACTGTGGTCTGAGGACACTGTATAAATATTTTAAGCTCATACTTTTTAGCTGCATCCAGCAGCAGTCCATATGCGATATTATTGCCTGATTTTTTTCCTCATTTATCCTGAAGTTTTATTGTTAGGAATTAAATATTACGTATATTGTTGCTTTTTAAATGACAAAGATGACAGTTTTATATACTTGTTTATTGTTAAATGCAGAGCACAGAAGGCCAATGAGGACGGACCTTTTTTGTCCCGCCCCTCCTCTTTTGTGATTGGACGGCAGGGTAAAAAGTGACCGTGATGAGCGCAGCGTTTTATCCAAAGTTGAACATTTTTCAACTCTCGGCGACCAGAAAAAAAAATACAACCACAACCACAAAAAAACACCAAACGTGCAGCGCTCAGCTGGTGTGAATCAGCTTTTGGAGAAACGTAACCCGACATCACGCTGCGATGGCCAATCACGTAACCGTGAATCCAGAGCTGTACAACCCAGCCTTGAGGGACCAAAAGACCTTAATCGTCGTGCAGTCGCTTGTTGTTAATGGGCCATTAAGTTACACTCCCACACTGTTGCACAACCCAGCGCTTATCGCCGCAACGCCTGACTTGGTGTGAATGCAGCCTAAGCCCTCCCTGCCCACTATACTTAAGGAACGCGTGGATGCATGCGCCTACGTGGTCGCAGCTATTGCGAATTCATGCTAATATGTGCATGACATTTTAAAGGAATTGTATAGGTGGCTATCTGCAAGTTCTTTCACACTTCTTCTCCCATCTCTTTTTCCTTTTGTTGTCACTTGACTTTCTGTCTGAGTGTTCCTTGTCAGTATGCAAGTACCACTTAAAGCGCAGAGGAACATGTTGCAATCAGTGTGGTGTCTCAGCACTTGATTGTGAAGGATCTTGTGAAGGTAATATGCAGATGTGCCGAAGCTGTTCTGGAAGGAGCTAAATCAGCAAATGGTCTCATATGACATGTCTGATCACATACTTCTCCTCCCCAGAAGTCTAAATTAATCAATTAATAGAGTACAATTAGAGTACTATTCTTCCCTGGTATATTTGAGCTTGCTCTCCGAGGTATATAAAAAATGACCATCAGCACATGAATTACACACCCAATTTTAAACCATACAGCTGTTAAAAAAATAGACGTTTGAGACTTATAATAGACCATTTATAGAGTATTTTGAAATCCTTAGCCTGTTGCTTTTAGTGATATTCTTCAGTTTTTGTAGGTTCACGTCGCAGTGGGGTACCAAATATAACAATAAACACAAGAGCGTTAACAAACATTTTATTTATCACTGCCCATGAAAAATAACCCAATTACCCAATTTCCCCTCTCTGGGGGTAAATGTGGGGTCAAAAATGTACGAACATATTCACCACAGTTAGGGTTCGCCCAACCTGATCTCATGGGAAGGCGTATAAATAGGACATTACAAGGACATTCCACGTGTCACTTTTACACCACGCAACAAAATAACGGAAACGGCCACACTAAGGTTTAGGCAACAAAATCACTTAGTTAGGTTTCGGAAAAACATCATGGTTCGGCTTAAAATAAGTACGTAAAATACATACAAAAACAACCTAACGTAAGTACGGAAAACCAGTCACAAACGTCACTAAAAAACACGTCACTCAACAACACTTTGGGACACAAACACCAGGTTGAATGTCCTGTGTTTGTTGGACCCCTCCACCTCCCCTCCTACTCGCCCTTAGCTGTATTTCTCACTTTTATTTTACATCACTACCTCCGAGCGTAGCATATTTACGCAGATATATTTACACTGCAGTCAATACAGACTACATGGTGTACAAATTACTTGCCAAAAGCAAGAACGGCTTTCTTATTGCACGTGAAATGACTTGCGAATTACCGTTTCATTCACACAACATTTAATGCGACTGGGCTGAGTTTCCCCCCCACCCTTCTCATTGGTTCACGATACATTTTGCCCGTCACTGTGTGGAAGGTGCATGGTTCAGAAGAGGTAGTTTTTTTTCTTTTCTCTCAAAATACTTGTACTATCCTCCGCGCGAACATCCTCAGGGCCATGGCTGACATTTTCTCTCTCAGCAGGATGTATACCTGCTTCATTATAGCCACAGTGATGGCCGTGTCATCCTCCTCTCCGGAGATCCCCATTTTTCTTTGTGTACAGAAAGGCTAATTGCAGCTGTTTCAGGGTCAGGTATTCTTTCAGATGAAGTGTACCTTTGTTGGCCTCCTCTGCATGTATTTGGCTGAGAGGTATTGTTGCCTCTTCCCAGGGGTCCACATGGCTGACTCAGGATGTTTTCAGCCCACTTCCATTCTGAAAAAACTCTTGTGTAACTTCATGTTCTCTCATTGGTCAGGATGGACAGCACCATGTTTTAGGTTAAATAAAAGTTCAGACTAGAAAATTAGTTGTACCCAGCCAACAATAATTGAAATTCCCAGAACATGTAGCATCAAATATAGGCTGAGATGACACCATTTAGTCATCTACTACTGCTACTTGTATTGTTTTGTAAAATCTGGACCTAAATGTAATGGTGGAAAATAACTAAGTACATTTACTCAAGACAAATACTGCAGTACTGAATACAATTTTGAGGTAGTTTATTGAGAATTTCCCTTTGATGCCACTTTATGGTTTTACTGCTCCATATTTTAAAGTATTGTACTTTTTACTTCACTACATTTAATAGTTACTACTTGGAAAATTTTAGTTTTTTTTTTATACCAAACACATGCTCATTTTACAAAAATATGATGCATTTCTTTTAGATTAAAACACCAAACATTGTAAAAAAAAAAAAAAAAGAAAGAAAAAAAGAAAGTTTAAAATTGGCCTCATCTCAATCAGCTAAAGCATTAAAATGTTGCTTACATAATAAATGATAATAATAATAATTTATAATAATTTAACACTCTGAAAGGGGTTATTCTGCCAAATGAGTATCTTTACTCATATTTATTTATTATTTATTTGTGGGTTACCTCCTACGACCCTTCTGGTTCCAAAAAACCAAGATGGCGACGGCCGAACTCAAGGCTTCAAAACCGTAGTCCACAAAGCAGTGGGTGACGTCACGGTGACTACATCCACTTCTTATATACAGTCTATGATTGTGTCCCAGTTCCTGCTAAGCGATTGTTACTATGGTGATTTCGTAACCCACTCCCCAGTGATGGATGAGACCAGTGATGTATTTTCTTCTTGGATTATTTGGTCTTCAAGTTTGAGTTTCTTCTCTTTGTTCAACCACAGTGGCTATCACTGATGATGCCAACTAGTATGACTAATAATCCAACATATGCTTATATAAAGCTGCCTGTTTGGTACTCACGACTGTGACTAATCTAATGCAACTATAACTCAGCTAGTTGTGTCAATGTAAAGTGAAACATCCTCTGATCCCCGGGAAGTGATGCATTTTAATCTTACTACTTTCTTTCCAGATTAAAAAATAGCAGCGTTTTGTGCTCAGACATACAGGCTGCAATTTTGGCATCTTTTCCTAAAATGCTGGGGTTGACGGCTGTCGTAACCTGTAATAATCCTGTTGTGATTACCCGTTTTGACTGGTGGGCCAGGAGTGAATTGTTCATGACAGCGGAAGCCATTAAAGTCATTCGAGCAGCTGTCTCCACAGACCATCAAGGTCTTGTTAGATTCGTATTATTATATTGATTCTGATGTGTAGCCCGAAGCTGCCGGTGCCCTTGCTTATGGCAGACAGCCAGGATCTGTTTCTTTCAACAAGAGCGAGGGACGGGGTGGCAGCAGACTGATGGCCAGAGAGGTAAAAGCAGAAGGCTTGTCAGTTTGAATCTTGGCTGGGAACATCTTGTCTTGGGAGGTGAATGAGCTGTGCTTTTTGAGCTTTTCTTTTCTTTAATATTTGCTGTAATTGTGTCCCTGAGCACTGCACTTAGCCTGAGCTAAAGTGTTCATTCTGCCACCGCCATAACCCCAGACTTCACTTTATTCCAGAAGATTGATACTTAGAGCCGGGAGACAATTATCTTAGTTGAGGATAAAGACTGGAAGCGGAGGGAAACAAAGAGGCTTGCTCTGTCCAGAACTGAACTCGGCAAACATTTCTTGGCAATAATTTCAGTGAGTTGTCATGGAGTCTTGTCGTCACTGGATAGACTCCAAGGAGAGTGAAAAGAGGAAAGGTCACGCGTCATCAACGTGTCACATTCGCACATGTTCACTACGCACCACTAAAGCTCACAAATTAACTAGTTATATCTTGTTAATTTACACTGATGTTTTAACTCCTAAAAGAGCTAATGGTTTCCCTGTTTTCAGTTTTTATGCTAAGCTAAACTAATTGTGTCTTAGCTCCAGCTTCAAACTTAAAGGGAACCGGCAACACAGAAGGAAGCCGAACATCATTCAATATTATATTATACCACCCACATTACAACGATACAAAGCCGGTTGAAAATTGGCAAAGTTCCCCTTTAATTGACAATTGACTACAATATCTCGCGGAAAGAAGACAATGTGTATTTCCCAAAGTGTCTAACTATTCCTTCAAGTGGCCAAAACACGATAGAGAGATGGTTATTATGACCACAATATGTTGATGTAGAGCTGTAAAACATCTCAAAGTGATGGAGATGCATCACAGCACAACCTTGTAGCTTGTTTGCTCCATGAAATAAAAAGATTGTCTGCTTTTATTATTCAGTTCTCCAGGGCTTTTGATTAGACCTTAACCTTCAGTGTTTCCTGGTGAGGGTTAATGGACTGTAAAATATCAGGGACAACACTGGAAATAAGTCTAGTATGTTGTATTTTATAAATATATTAGAAGGTTTTCAATAAACCCAACCAAACAACAAAATCGTGATATTTTCGAGAAACCTACTGATGGTCCTGTTGTGGGAGCTAGTGTGCAGAAATAAACAACATATTCAACCAGCTGTGCTGTGCAAAAATACACAGTCCAAAACTAATGCGATGCTTTTGCTCCTTTGTCCTTTTGTTCTTATGAAGCAGCTGAATATCTCGTCTCTCTCAGATGTACTCCCTCAGCCTGCGTTTCCTCCTGGAGCTTCCTCTGCTGTAAATAATCACACGTTCTCAGTCAAATTATCAAACGTCTAAAGACGGAGCAGGTAGAATAAGATACTTTTTTGTATTGTAGGACATAACAAAGCAAGATTGTAACATTATTTTTAATGTAAATTTTGTTATGTTTGATAATTTAAAGTCTGTCTAAGAGATCTTTTTTGTACGGTTAGTTTGTTGTGTCTATTTAAAGCACTGTACATTAAGTGGAGTCTGGATGAGTCTGTTGTGGAAGTAGTCATCTAAGCTTTGACCCAGCGTGGGTGCCTCCGAGAATTATACTCCACTGACAGCTCGCTTATAAATATACTCATGAAGCTAAAAGGGTCAGAAAAATGCATATGTCCTCATGCTGTGTGCATTTTGAGTGAGAATACACTGTATGTACAAGAAGCACAGGAAGACGGAAGTGTTTTTCTCTTCCGTGCATGCAGGACTGTGAGTGTGAGGCATGATGTCTTTTGTACTGTTTATTTTTGGCACTTCTTTAATGTGCTCGCTTTAATGGTCCAGGTGTAAAAAACAAGTATAGCCACCTCTCTCTGTCTCTCTCTCTCTCTAGTTTCTATATACTGTAGCTGCTGAGTTGTGTGGTAGTTTTTGCGTCTCCAAAGCGACCAACTTCTCACATCCCACTCTCTGGCGCAAACACAAAAGCATCTGTGCAGAGAGGGGGTGTCAACATCGCAATCAAAACAACAGATCTGACTCTACTACAGTGCAAAGTGGGCGATGTGTTTCATTTAACATCTGGACAGTTGTGATAATAATCCGAAGGCACGTGCTGTTCCCGCTGAACCTCCTCTCCTGCTTATAGCAAATGTTTGGAGATTTTCCTCCCACTTCATGCAGTTGTAGCAACTTTTGTAGATATTATGACCATGTACAGTAACAATATGTAGGGATCTAATTACCAGCCTGGTTTCACCAAATGGCGTATGAATGACATGGCATTTCTTTTTTTCCCCCTTTATTTCTTATATAACGCGTGCAACACCGTTTTTGTCATTTCACGCCATGTAGTCATGTTCCAAAGTGTTTAGTTATTTAGAAACCAATGAGAAATTAGTGCTGGAGATAAGAAGAAGAAGAAGAACCACTAGTGCAGTATGAGCTCACCACTGAAAGTGAACTGTTTTCCTTCAGCAGTTTTTCCAGGAGGCTCAAGTGCCCATTTCATAGCATGTATAAACATGAGCATTTCATGGTTAATTTAATCAAATGCCTTGGTATACAAGAAACTCTGAAAGCTTTGTGTATGTTTGTGCTTCAATTAAATCCATCCTCTTTCTGTTTCATAAACCCAATCAGCAAATTCTGTGCCGAAGTACACGCACTAGTTATAATATCTAATTTCACAGGCAGCCTCTTTGAAAGGGTCACCTTATGAATGTGTGATCTACATAAACTGAAATTAAGTGATCTAAACTGGCATCTTCTTCCTTAAATTAGATGCCAAAATGATTATTTACCATATCATCACAAGTTGCGGGCTACAAATGATGCACCTTTTCAAGCAAAACATTTAATCTTTGAATGGAGACTTTGGATGAGGCAGGTCCACTAAATGGGACACATTGCACATATAAAATGCAGAGTAGAAACCGGCAGACTAAAACTAATGTGGTGATGGTTTATTGATATGCCGAATATAGCATATTTAATCAGTCCTTGAAGTATGACTTGCCTGTAATGGATGGTATTAATGTTTCAATTTTAACCGTATCTCCTTTTCCCTTTCTTTCCCTCTTTCTGTCCTCTCTGCCTGCCGTCCCCTGCAGATTGAAGACATCGTCACTCTCATCCAGGATGAGACGGAGGGCGTGCCCATCAGAACCGTCAAAAGCTTCATGACCAAAATCCCCAGTGTCGTTACAGGTAAGAAGTAGAGGGAGAAAGACACGTCAAAGACTGGCGAACCTTCAGTGTACAAACATACACTGGTAAAAGTAAGAAAGTCTAAAGGGGGCCCTGAGGAGACCTTCCCCCCAATCCTCTTTGCAGGACCCTGTCTCCTACAAAGTATACGTTCCCATACAACTACAGTGTATTCTCAATTAAGTTTAGGAAACATATTTTCTCCTGGATTATGGTCGCTTTTTTAAACAGTTTTAAACAGAACAAAAAAATGCAACAACTTCGTTAGGGTTAGTCAACAAAACTAGTCGACTTTGTTAGGTTTAGACAACAAAACTAGCCTACTTTGTTAGGCTTAGTAAAAAAACATCATGGTTTGACTTGGGTATTGTAATTTACTTTTGTCAGGTATCCACTTCCTGTTAACACAGTCAATTTCCGAAGAATTTGAAGACATTTTGAAGAAGTTTCCCAGAAAGAACTATGTAATCTGGTACCAATTATCAGGAAAATAGAGACTGTGTTCATTTGAAACACACACAGAGGTCAGCTGAGCATGCAAAAAAAAATGTGTACAAGCAAACATACAATACCACATATACGGAGAATAAAGTTGACAGTAATTAATGTATATTGAATTCGTATTTACTTGGATTTAAATGAAGCTTACATTTCTATTTTCCCTTTTAATGTGTACCAAGGACATACCGCTTTCAAGAAACTCTAGGAAATGTTTTGGAAATTATGGACCTGTAAAATAAAGCATAAATACATAATCTGTTTGTAAATTTTCAAACAATAATCCCGGGATTGATCTCAATTTACAGCATTCAGGTGTGAGCCCAATAGAGATGGTCGTGACTGGTTATGACAATAGAGAAGCTAAAACTCCAGCTGAGTCACACCCATATATATATATATGTATACGTATATATATATAGTATGGATCTGTTGAGGCTGCTGCTGTGTTTCTTCAGCTGTGGCTCACTGGAAAATAGTTGCATAGCTGGAGGGAAAGTGGGAGGACAACATATGATTAAATGTTTGGAAAAGAAAGTGTGGAAACGGAATGAGTAATGCTGTCCTCCTACTGTCAAGGTGCCCTTAAGCAAGGCAATCAACCTCTGACTGCTTCAGTAGAGCTGGGACTGTATAGGTGTCAATGTGTGGAGCTGCATCGACGGGGAAACATGCACACAAACACTTAAAATAGAACAATCTAAACATTATTAGCCAGCTGTACCTGTCAGGTGGGGATTGGAGCTGCCTGCCGGCTGCTGCTGCTGTTGCTGCGATTGATAATCTAAATCACTTTAAAAGTCAGGAGCCACAGTGGGAGGCTTTGACATGATGGAAACAAAGAAAGGCTATTAACATTCCTCTTTTTCTCTCTCACTCCTTGCACTTATGGAAAATGCATTACCCCAATATGCCACGAGCAGAGCATATCAATAAACACAATTACTACAGCGGCGGATGGATGTGCAAGAACAGCAGCTCAGATGTTTGCAGCTGAGTGCCGCGGGCAAGGAAACTAATGAATGATGAAGAATTAAACACCGCCTCCCTCGGGACTCTGAGAAAGCAGAGGGAAAAGCACAGATGAGATGATACTCTATCTCCACCGCAAAAAAAAAGCTTTTTAGTATCTTTACCTATCAGAAATTATCACATAGAATAATGTCAATTATCTTAATATTGCTCTCCTGAGTGCCAGTAGGGTGAGATCATTTTACATTTGAGCAGTTTGAGAATTTTCTTGGTTGTTTTATCTGTTTCAAGACAAACTGCTTGAGATGAGGTAGACAGAAAGTATAATTTCTTCATGAGAACTCTTGTTTTGAAATAATTTATATAAATAATTTAAGTTGCAGATATAATTCTATTAGTTTAAAGCCAGTAAAATTGTCCTCTATTACACCTAATTTTGAGTTATATTTACATATTTACATTTAGCCTCAAAATCTGGCTCAAAAGAGTAGGGCTTTCTCTTCTACAAAATCTCCCCTGTCTTCTTCTATTTCTTCAATTTTACCCCATCTCTACCAGATGTGTGACCACCGAACACTGTATAACAGAAATTTGTCTTTCTCTGTCTGACCTGTTTCAGGTACAGATATTGTACAATGGCTGATGAAGAACCTCACCATGGAGGATCCAGGTACGTTTTGACAAATGATACCACACTGTATTGTGCTGAATATAATGACTTACAAAAACTTACTTGGTACAGCATTTCCCAGTTTAGATCATTACAGTCACACATAACTATTAATATAAAAGCATGAGTTGTCCTTTATGTTGCTGTCAAATGTACTCTGCAGTTGTGTTACTGTACAATATAAAATACTGTACAGTGGTACATTCATCTTAATGTTGAGAACTTACTTGAAATAGCAACTAGATAACAAGAGTTTGTTACAGCAGTTCAGTTAATGAAAGGTCAGACACAGTGTGTGGAAGGCACTGCATAGGAAAAATCTTTTAAATATTACCTTTTCAGAAGAATAAATACCGGTATGTATTAGTGGTGCAACGGTTCAACAAGCCCACGGTTCGGTTTGTACATCATTGAATGGTTTGTTTTTTCACGTCTTGGTTTTGCATCTGTATGTATGTAATAGAAGATTAGACTTTACCTAAAGAAATTCAATTATCAACAGAAAATTAAGTTTTCACAAGTTAATACGAGCAAATTTAGTACAAAAACAAGACGGAATGAGCAGGAAAATAAGAAAACTTGTGTTTTAACAAAACTACCAGCTAGATTTTGCTGTGGATTAGTTGTTTAGTTGACCTGACCCGAGGTTTGGTGGTGGGAGAGCTGTGTTTATTGTTGGTGCGATAGCCCACAGCTTGGACACTGAGTCGATCATTGAGTCATCCATTTACATCCCCAGTCAAACCACCTCAGGGCTGAATCCTATAGCTGGAATCCAATTTGAATTCAAAAGGATACAACAGGCTATTAATACAGTATATACTGTGTGTGGTAAATGTTAAATGCAGCTGTGACCTTTAATGACCTAAATATGGTGCATTTGTGCCTTTTCATCATATTATTTGTCAGCTCCTACATTGTATTGTACTCATGGCTCTAAAATTTCACTTTCATGTGTGTCTAGTTTGAGTTTACTGTCCTGATATTGCCACTATACTGAGTTAATTCCATCCAAGTAGATATTTTATCATGTGGAGAGCTGAGGAACCCTCTGTGATCGGTGCTCCTTGTTCTCTCCCTGTCACAGCTGAGGCCATGCACATCGGGAGTCTCATCGCAGCTCAGGGGTACTTCTTCCCCATCTCCGACCACGTCCTCTCCCTCAAAGATGACGGCACTTTCTACCGCTTTCAGGTGAGCAGGAGCGTCAACTGATGATAAAGACATAGAGGAGGAGAGGAATTCTGTGAACATATGCAGGGTTGCACCAGAACTTTTTAGCAGGTGAAAAAAGCTTGATAAATGGTTAAAATCCACAATTTCAGGACCTCCACTACAATGCAACTCTTGGAATTGTGTATTTTTACACATATAGTGTATAAAAAGCTAGATTCTCCAATAATATCTCTCCATTATAAATGGTTTACAATCGTTTTCTTCTCCAATAAATGCAAATTGCCCCGTGCCTTTCATAACAGACCTAAGCTCAAACTAATCCCTTCTTCATCCTGCATTACTGTGAGAGATATTGAAAAGTCCAGCGAGGTTAATCTGATTGCGGGGGCGCTTACTTTTCATAAAGACCTTAATCAGCTGTTGAAGATTAGTTGTTATGGAATTACAACACACCAATCTTGATCTTGATGACAAAAGGCCCTGTCCGCTGTCTACAGCTTCTTCAGCACTATGTTGGGATCCAGTGACCCTATTAAAAATGAATGGTGATCTGTTAAAATATTCATCAAGCGAGCGAGGGAAGCAGGTCTGGGTTCGGGCTGAGTAGGCGGCTACCAAAAGCCTGACAGAGAGACATAGTGTAGAGTAGAGTAGTGCAGAGAATTAGAGTCTCATCGAGGGACAAAAAGGAAAGAAAAGCGTGCTGACATTTTACTCCTCCTTCACTGTTCACAGATAAGACCGTGGCATTAAAGTCACAGATTAATTGTGCCAGACTGTTTTATCCTGAATTTCCTAATTAAAAATAGGAAACAATGTTTTCACATTCCTCAGTGGGGAACGTCGAGGCGGCACGTGGCGAGATTAGAACGATCTCTGTGTAGCATCGTCCTCCTCCCTATTCTCTGAGTCTTGATGGAGGGCTGAGCCTCCACCAGAGCTGGAGGAGCAGTTTAATTAAACGAGAAGGCAGTGCACATTACTGTGCTTTGACCTTGGTTCTCCTCCTTCAAAGTGAAGTGTAAGAGAAGACAAGAGGAGGAGGAGGAGGAGGAGGAGGAGGAGGAGGAGGAGGAGGGATGTTCGCCATAGTAGAAAAGCGTCATAAAGATAATCACCATTCATTAGCATTTCTTTTTCCCGGCAAATCAAGTGCAAGGTGAAGAGAAACACAGAGGAGGAACATCAAAACAATTAACACCATGTAGAATCTCTCCTCATTGAAACAACTGAAGATGGTTTTAAAACTGTGATTCAAAACCCTGCGAGCTATGTCAAATAACAATCCTATCAGCATCTGTTCTCCGCCTGCTGGCTTTATTATTCTGCGTTCCCATTGTTTATTTTTTGCAGCTTTCATCGCTACTCATTTTATTCAGTACTCCCAGGCCTCTGCAGCACCCCAGGATGCCTCTTACTAGTGGGAAAGTTTTAGAGTCAGCTGTTCTGAATCTGTTCAATACTGATAATAAAAATATTTTGATTGCTCACACAGTGGTGCATTGCAATCATGCACGCCGCTGTTTCTCAGATGCAAAACAACGTAAAGGTCATCGTCATCACTCCGGGTTTTGTGGGGAAGATTTGAAAGTGTACATTGTGCCCGCATAGTTCTGACTCTTTGAAACACTAACCTCTGGTTGATCCAAGTCTTTTGACTCTCACCTTTACACTTCCTGTCAGGCGCCGTATTTCTGGCCGTCCAACTGTTGGGAGCCTGAGAACACAGACTACGGTAAGAGGGATATGTTTACATTTTGTTTTGTTTTTTTCTCACACATTTTTGTGATAAATCCTCCTTATAATATCCTCCTCCATGTTTCAAGGATCAATGCTTTGTCATCAAATTGATTATCCTAGGATAGATGGAAATACGTAGGACCATTGAATGGCACTAAAAGACATAAATGCTATATGGGTCATTCCTGTTATGCAGCAACATTTCTGTCCCCGTGAATTACTTACTCATATTTTCTTTAAAATGTGTCAAATATATTATAACAAATGGCTTAAATTATAGAAAACAGAGGCATGAGGAGGTGCAGAAGTCTAGCTTTCTCTCAGAACACTTGAATTACAATATGCTGAAAGGTTATTATGGAATTTTTGCCAAATGATGCCAAAAAATTGTTGCCTACTGAAGCTTTAAGGTCTTATAACATAAACAAAGAATATTGCACATTAAAAATATATATTTTTTTAATTTACTGAGCTTTTTTTGGTACATGCTCAATATTACCACGTCCCCAGTGCAAAGTAATCAACTTCTACAAGAACTATAAGCCATAAAATTATAAAATACGCAAAATATTCTTGAATAAATTTATAGGCCATGTCCATCTCTCTCTGATTCTATATATATTTATATTAGGAAGAACTATACTTATTTTTTTTTCACTAAGGGAGTGTTGATAGAGCTGTTAATCAGTATCAATATCTCAGCTGTATTTTTTCACAGGTACTCAGTGTAAATTTAATTCACAGCGCTTTCAAGTGCTTATGAGGCAAACGTTGAGTGCATTATTACATTACACTTCCACAATCAGCAGAATACAGTTAACCATACATTACTGTAAGGTTTACTCCTCTATGTATATTCAGACCTAATCTAGGGATCAGTTTTGATCCCAAAACAGCACTTTAGAAAATGTTTTCTACAAATCTCTTTTACCTCCACTAAGCAACATCTAATTAAAAACAGTAAACATGTTCTTGTGTAGCTGTAAGTGATTATTTATAGTTTGGCTGTTGAGCTTAACTCCCACAATATTAATATTTTATGCAGAGATAACTACTGTATATATAATTGTCTCAGTTTCTACTTTACATGCACAGGTAGGTTTGATAGTGACTAATAGGTAAAGCTGTGAAACACGGTAAACCAATTCGATATTTCACAGTAGGGCTAATATAACCAATTTGTTGGTTTGCATATGACCTATACAGACCTTCAATTGTATAAACATGCAGCTATCAAGCAGTCATTCAGTTGACATCCGATATGATTCAACATTTCTACTTGATCACACCCACACAAACTGTGTGGCAAACTTCAATTTCATGTATTCATTTAAGGTTACAATTATATTTTTGTAACTTTTATTCACAGGCTGATAGAAAGCAAAGTTTCTTTTAAGGTCTAGCGATTCATCTTTCTTAAGAGCTGCTAACAATAAATTTATTTCATCATTCTGGGTTTCAGTGAAGAGCTGCAGCATCCCATCTTCACCTGAATTCTCTTTTAGAGGTTTTTACATATTGGCAAAAATAAAGTCTGAGGAAGGCGATTTAAATCCCATGTGGGAATGGCGGACTCCGCCACTAGCTATGAAAACTACCTTATACCTACCACTCCACCTCATAATCCTAAAGCAACAGATAGGTGGACAGGCAGCCTCAGAAACTGATTATATTCTCATACCATGGGAGGTGAGACAGGTACATACTGTTGTAGGGGATGGGAGATGCATGGATGAAGGGGAGCGTCTATACTGATAAATCCCAGTCTTTGATCCTCTTTGTCCCTCTCTCAGCTATTTACCTGTGCAAGCGGACCATGCAGAACAAGACCAGGCTGGAGCTGGCCGATTACGAGGCGGTGAGTGCTGGATTGTTCCTCTATACACAGATCAATATGAGGTATTGATGTGTTTCAAGCTTGAGGCAGAAAAACACAACCTGTTAAAGGTCAGATCTGTGTGTGTCTGTGATAATATGAGATTTTTAAAACTGTGGAAGGTCTTAAGATTTATTTTTATTAAGTTTTAATAATATTTTTTCCTTGGAGATTTTTGATCTCTTTCTTCTCTCGTACAGGAGAACCTCGCCAGGCTGCAGAGAGCCTTTGCCAGGAAGTGGGAGTTTATCTACATGCAGGCTGAGGCCCAGGTCAAGTAAGTGTGCTTTGTTACCAAGGCAACTCAAGAAACTACAGTGCATGCTGTGATGTCATTCACGTCTAAGGTAAACAATACAGTAAAAGCTCACTGTGTGACATCCCATATGATGAGCAGTGAGTGTTTCTGACAGACTCCATTAACCCTGCTGTGACGGGGTTTCTCACAACATCACCTGTCCAGTGTTATCGGGGCACCGTAGGTCTACCGCTTTAGGTTTCTGAGGTATGAAACATGACAAATCATTTTGTTTAACCAGCAGTGTGCTTTTGGATCATATAGAATTTTGAAAATGGAGACAGAAGAGAGAGAATAGATGCAATCCCTCTTTGATTTATTTATGGACATACACTCAATCCAAGGGGGAGAGAACAGTATTTTCAACATGGACCCAAGATCTTTAAACACAGACACAAAACATTAGGGTCCCTGCTTGGTCTTCACACTCGTGTGTGCACCTGCAACCCACAATTTAAGACATCATGATTGTGCCAATTGCATGCAGCTTCCTTTTGATGATTGGAACTACGCTCTTTTGTGTCTTTTGAACATGATCTTGATATTGCTTTATTATGCCTGGCCGGAGGCATTGTGTTTTTGGGTTGTCCATCCATCCGTCTCATTCTCGTGAACGCGATATCTCAAGAACGCCTGGAAGGAATTTCTTCAAATTTGGCAAAAACGTCCACTTGGACTAAAGGATGAAGTGATTAGAATTTGGTAGTCAAAGATCACTTTGACCTCACAAAACACGTTTTTTGCCATAACTCAATAATTTATATGCTAATTATGAGAATTTCACACAAATGTTGAGCAGGATAAAATGATGACATTTTGGACAGACATGGATGTAAACTGAAACTTGACTGGTTGGCAGAGGCATACAACCGTGAGGTGGTAATTCTAGTTTATCTCTCAATGGGTTAGTAGGGCTGTAACTAACGATTATTTTCAGTGTTGATTAATCTGGATTATTTTCTTGATTAATCGATTAGGTGTTTGGTCTATAAAATGTCAGAAAATGGTGAAAAATGTTGATCAGTGTTTCCAAAAGACCAAGATGACGTCTTCAAATGTCTTGTTTTGTCCACAACTCAAAGATGTTCAGTTTACTGTCACAGAGGAGTAAAGAAACCAGAAAATATTCACATTTAAGAAGCTGAAATCAGAGGATTTCGACTTTTTTTCTAAAAGAATTACTCAAACTGTTTAAAAAAAACATATGGCTATGTAATGAAGTACAAAGGACATCTAGTAAAGTAAAAATTTAGAGTAGTATAAAATTAGAATACTCTAGCACAATTTTGAGGTACTTTTACTTCACACAAGTACAGTTTTTGAGTAAATTTACTTTGTTATTTTCTGCTATTGGTTAAATTCTGGTAGCAAATGTAATTGTTTCATCTGTGGGAACACTTGTTTATTTGTACAGCAGCGAACGATCAGTGTTGCACAAAGGAATGATGTCCTTGCTGTAGATTTATCCACAGTGTTGAAGTGCTGCAGTAATAACACATCAGTGGACACACACACACACACACACACACACACACACACACACACACACACACACACACACACACACACACACACAGGAGATGGTGCACAGACGGGTGCAGGGACCATGCCAAACCTTTGGGCACATGAGCTTCAATATTGTTAAAACCTGATGGACATATAGACTTTATAATCTCCAGACTATCTCACCCCCCTTCTCATCCTCCCATCCATCAACTGCATGCTGTGTTTCTCACACCGACTGATCTCATCTGCAGGATCGACAGGAAAAAGGATAAAACCGAGAGGAAGATCCTTGACAGCCAGGAGAGAGCCTTCTGGGACGTCCACAGACCCGTGGTAATCCTCTGTCTGTGTGCATGTAGCCGCCTACCTCATCTTCCATCCACATACCGGCTCTTTTCTATCTTTGCACAGCTCTCTTTGGGTTTACTTAAAATCACCAGTATTGACTGTAATAATGATTTTTTTGTTGCTTGTTGTTTTCTCCAGCCTGGATGTGTTAACACAACAGAGATGGACATCAGGAAATGTAGACGCATGAAGAACCCTCATAGAGTTAAGAAGGTATAAGCTCCGATGACAGGGTGTGACGCTTTTGGTATGACAAATCTTTGAAGGTGAAGGTCTTGAAAATAAAAGAAAAGCTACTTTTTTTAAAAGTAGTTTTATAAACTTCACTTCCTGGTATCTGTTTACAATAAATGTACACATGGAAAAACACTGTAAATTCATTACAATACAGATGACTTTAATTTCAGTGGACATGAGTTGACATATAACAAGTGGTGGAAGAAGTATTCAGATCTTTTACTTAAGTAAAAGTAGCAATACTGCAATGTAAAAATACTTTTCAACAAGTAAATTCCTGCATTCAAAAGCATACTTAAGTAAAACTACATAAGTATTAGCTTAAAAATGTACCTAATGTACCAAAACTTAAAGTACTCATGCAGAATGGCCCATTTCAGATTCATATATATTATATTATTGAATTATAATTAGTGAAGAAAAAAGTA
The DNA here is from genome assembly GCA_916701645.2 of Sebastolobus alascanus. Lineage (NCBI taxonomy): Eukaryota > Metazoa > Chordata > Actinopteri > Perciformes > Sebastidae > Sebastolobus > Sebastolobus alascanus. The sequence continues at coordinate 2,275,688 of CAKAOJ020000038.1, forward strand.
CAATATTTGCCTCCAAAATATAGTGGAATAGAACTATAAAGTAGCATAAAATGGAAATACTCAAGTAAAATGCAAGTAATTTCAAATTGTACTTAAGTACAGTACTTGAATAAATGTATTTAGTTACATTCCACCACTGCCAATAACTTAATCATATCAAGTCTGCTCCTTAGTGAGATTTCTATTCACGCAAGCAATCATTTTTAAATTACTGAAATTTATCCCTTTAATTTGAACAACACAGTGCACTGTGGCTTCCTCAGCAGCTGTTTTCCTGCCTTATCTGCGCTGCGAGAAAATAATTAGTACACATTGTGTTCTCTCTGTTATCTCTCCCACTTCTCCTCTCTCATCATGTTCAGTCGGTGTACGGTTTGGCGGAGGAGGGAACACAGTCTCAGAGTCCCATCCATACTCCCTTGCACCACTGCAGGAAAGGCACCAAGGAAGACATGGAGAAGGAGGTAAAAATCTGGCAAAATTTGCTGTATAATATTTACTCCATCAGCATTTGATTGCATTGCCACAGAAGCGTTGCGGAGAAGACACTGCATTTCACACTTTGTGCTATGAGGTCAAATTTTGCAGGAACTCTGCTGCTTTCTGTCACAAAGGGAGATCGGTTTTCACCACGAAACAAGTAAACAAACAAAAACAACAGGATGCAACTGGCTTATGGGACTTAATTATGAGAAACGGTAGCACTGACATCACCATTGAGGCTGCCAACAAACTCAAACATGGTCTTGTTTGTTTATTATAGTAATACCGAGATACTTGTTTGCTGCAATTGGGCAAATCATACACCGATATCTTAGAAAATTCAAGACATTTACTACACCACTTATAGTGATCACGGTTACAGTGATTAACCACTTATGGATCAAAAAGCTTTGGACAGAATCATTCCTATACAAATGCTGTTTAAATCATTTTAACACACTACACACACTACACAACTTCAGACCTGATTTTCTGCTCCCCGACAGTGGAGCTCCTCGACAAAAGCCCCAGATCAGAGGCAAATCGGCGTTGGCTCACCGCTAATATACCAACGTCAACTAGATTGTAATCTGCATAATAAAGAAATAGTAAGAAAACGGTTATAATAATCATCCGCTTATAGTGATGAATTTGACCTGGACAGACGTGGCCACTATAATAGGCTTCCACTGTATACCATTTTGTTTGCTGTTTTCTGACAAAACCAGCGTAAACAAACACTGACTGGTGTCATCTCCTCTTTCAGATCATATTCCTGAACTCCCAGCTTGATCGTCACCGTATGAAGATGTCTAAAGTTGCTGACAGGTACGGTGCAGGAAACTCTGCAGCACTAGAAATACTGCACATGCACGTGAAGAGCATGTCTAATCTTTATCTTTCCAATCTACACATCATGTTAGCTGAGCAGGAGAGACCAGCTTTTCTCATAAAGAGGTAGCCTGCCTGCTTTCACATCTGCTGTGCTCTCTCTCCGACCATCTATAATCAGACAAACCCATGCTCTCCTGACTTCCCTTTTATTATATCTTTACCAGAGCGTTGTGGCAGATGGAGTTGATTTGTTTTGTCACCTCATATGAACCTGTGGTGGTTTCAGTTTCAACAGCATTTGTGATGTTATTAGTGTTTGGAGCTGAATAGGTTTACAGGATTAGTAGGTTGTGGATTTCCCTGCTTACCCCCGATCGTTATTTGGCAATGTGGAATAGGGGTCCAAGGAAAATGCACTGGCCAAGTGACAGCCCATGAAAAAGAGAAAAATAAGGGCTGCCTTACCTAACCTTTTACATTCAAATGGTGTCCAGAAACCAGGATTAGATCATTGACGTGAGGTTAGAAGATCCATAAATGCTGTATGCGCACAAATCTCCATCTAATCAACTAATTTCTGTCTGCAGTAGGGCTGTGAAAGTTAGCGCCTTATTGCAAATTCGTTTTAATGCCACTAAATTCTTTAACGCATTAACGCAACTTGCGATTTTTAGGTTGTAACGGGCTCAGTTTTAAAGCTAGAGAGAAGAAACCAGCATCATACGAAACTAAAAAACCTAAGGATTCCATTGGTACCAACAATGTCATACTAGCTTGTCGTGAAGGAGACTAAATAACGCTCATAACTTTGGCGAGGAATCACTGGCATGGCCATTTTCAAAGGGGTCCCTGATATGTGAATGAAAATGGGTTCTATGGGTACCCACTCTTGTTATTCAGTCCACCTTCTCTGTAGTGCAAGAGAGATACAAAGCATATTTATGCATGTATATGTGTTTCTAGCCCACCCGCTGTGTGGCCGACACGCTCCTGTGTTTGCTTTCCTGACAGTCTCATCCTCTGCTCAGTCAGTCGGGACAGCCATTACTTCCCAGCAGAGCAGAAAACTGTGATTACTGCTGCCTGCTGCTCTGCGCTGCCTCCCTGACCCTTTAACCTCCTGACTCCACCAGTTTAATTGGTGCTCCACAGAGCGGACAGTTTGTGGCATTAACTCAAACACTGCATGAAACATGTCAAACAACATCAATCATGTTGGGCGATAACAGTCAAAACGACTAGTATCATAAAATGTCTTTTTAATGACTTCAAATTAGGAATAATTTGTCAGACATGATCACTTTTTGGGTCAGTAAGCATAAGATGCTACTGTAGGTTGTTTTCTATCAGAGATCCAGCTGTTACAGTAAGATTGAACTGCTGTTGAAACAAGATAATTTATGACAAACGAACACAAGTCCATGCACAAGGACAGATTCATCGTGCATAAATCCTGATTTAATGTGATGGTTTTTTTTTTATAATACCCTGCAGCTGTTTTAGTACATCTTTTAGACAATAAAGAAGCTAATAGATGCACACTGGGAAGAGGCCTGATGACGCTCACTGTACAGTCAAAGGCTCGCTCTCACAGGATGATGCTTCACTTCCAGTTAAATAGATTTCACTCTTCTTTTGGTTGGAGATTTCATGCTCGGGATGCAAGCTGCCAAAGTGCAACGCTTTGAAGATGGTGAGCAAAGAGACACTTACTTGTAACTTACTTACTTATGCACAATTCAGAAAGCGCTGCACATGAACAGCCAAACAAACTAAGAGCACAGGTTTTAATGGATTCTGTTCAGGCTGTCGCTGTCCGTGGTGCTGATTCTCCTTTTGCGTTGTGTTCTTGCATACTGTACTCTGCCTACATGACACTTCTCTTTGGTCTAATCATATCATAACATGCAAGCTCTGGTCCAGATGTTTTATCTATGGTCTTTGCCTGACATCCTCTATTTGATTATAGGTTTGAGTTTAGTATCTTGGTTGACTGATTTGTTAGTTTCTGTTGCTAATAGTGTAGAATTGGGTGCTATTTGTTAGTTTACAAGCTCCACAGGCCTGATTCAAAGCCTTCAGGTGTCTCTTTAGGTCCAATTGCCTCAATAGTTCCATAAAATGGATAAATGGTCTTTTATGTTTTATGGAGAGTTAATATTCTCTAGTGCAATAACATGTAACTCATCATAATTAGAAGTTATAAGTGAATTTAATATAAAACTAAACTGTAAGATTATATTGCTCCCTGTCTCAGAGGAAGTGTTCAGCAGATTTACATTTTCTGGCATAATAAATTGATTTATAATTTATACGTTTTTTGCAAAGCTTGTAAGTACTCAAGTGTTTTACAGCTGGAGTACAGATATTGTATGTACAGTAATGTATGTTATGGAGGGATGCCACAGTAGCTTACATGGTGTAGGAAAGAAACCTCACTCTGTTATAATGATTCTTGAGTTTAAACTGTGAGCAGAAAATCCTTTTCAGGGTCCTGCTGTTGTTGATGATGTTTCTTCTTCACTGGGTGTCTCAGTTCTTGTTTATCTCAGACTATCAAAGAGAGGTAGGAGGATCACATCTGAGCTCTTGATAAGAACAGATGTTCCTGCTTAACGATTTTTTTTTTTCAAAATTTACTCAATTAACTTCTGAAAGCTTCCAAGTCTCAATTACATCAGGTAAACAGAGGAAATGTTGATCTCATTGAACAAATGGTCAAAATGTTAACATTTGAAATGGTGCACTGTTAAACTTTGTCTCTTAACTTTTGACCAGCTATGCCCTCAACCTCTCCTGTCCTCTGTCCCCTGTGTTGTGTGTGTTTGTGTGTCAGTCTGATAAGCTACACTGAGCAGTACGTGGACTATGACCCGTTCGTGACGGCACAGGATCCGCCCAACCCCTGGACCAGCGACGACCCCTCCCTCTGGGATCTGGAGGCCAGGTACAAAACCAGAATCCACAGCAGTTTCACTTTCACAGCCAGTGAACATTTCCACTTAATTTCATAGAGTTTAACTTGCAGGTCACATATAAACAGGGCTGGGCAATATGGCCAAAATCTTCTATCACGATATAGGTAATTTTATATCTCGATAGCGATATATATCACGATATAGCATGTTTTCAATAGTGATAGTTTAATAAATAAACAGTCTGTATTAAATAACTACATGGAAAAAAACTTTTTTTCTATACTTCTGTGTAAATTAAATACTTGCCAAATGAAAAGAACGGAGTATTTTCTTATTTAATGAAGAACTTTAGTGCAAAAAGAACAAACAGTTTCAAGTGAATTATAGAGAAAAATAAATATTTCCATATATACACCCTTTGTTAAACGCATTGAACTGAGTGGTAATGTAAAGTGATGTAAAAACAAAACCACAATCTTCAACTGATATGCCCTTAAAATATTTCACATCCAATTTTCTGAGAAAATTGAGTTAGTATGCACTTGTTATTATCAATTTAGATAACGTAATTGTGTATCACGATATCTCGATAAATGATTTCATCACGATATGATTCCATTGAAAGATGAAAGATTATCATATTGAATTATTGCCTAGCTCTACATATAAGTAAGGGATAATGTGCGATGCGAGGTCTTAAACAACAATGACCCGCTAACTGTACATTATCCCGCTTATTACACGGCTACTTCCTCACGAAATAATTTTTTTTTACACAAAAACAGTGTATAGAATCTACAGAGATATGTATTTTCTATGGTCTTTTTTAATTGAATATTGGCGTATTTCTTTATATGCTGAACACTTTTGATTTCCAAAACGTAAAAAAAAAAAAACAATGTTGTGCTATTATGTTGTATTGTTTTCTACTGTTTTTTGGTTGGAAATAATTACATTTTTGTCGTCTTTTTTGCCTAATTGTACGCTCGTGTCTAGAAGGGAGCCCCAAAATTGTGAAATCTGATCTGAGATCTGCAAAAACTTGCAAAATCTCTCGTGAGACTCGTTGCCCAACGACCTATCCTAACCTTAACTATTCAAGATCAATACCTAACCTTGACCATTTGAGGTCAGTGCCTAATCTTAACCATTCGAGATAAATGCCTAACCTTAACCATTCGAGGTCAGTGCCTAACCTTAACCATTTGAGATCAATGCCTAACCTTAACTATTCGAGGTCAATAAACCTTAAACATTTGAGATCAATGCCTAACCTTAACCATTTGAGGTCAATACCTAAGTTATCTGTGTAATTCAGCCGAGCCAACCAACCTCGTGTCGTCACAGGCTAGAGTGCTGCAACATGGCGGCGCTCTTGCCACGAAAGATTTAACGGATCTTCTTTTTTCTTTTAAATGCTGACATTTGTCATGTTTGTTATATAATTTTTCATTAGAGTGGAAATCCCTTTAGTAAACCAGCTTAACTTGGTTGAACGTTTCATTTCCACTTTAACTATTCGAGATCATTGAGTTTCCTCAGTTTGCTGGTTCCCTTCTAGCCACTACCTGCCAGCACCACTTGGACTATTCCATCTCCCCCTCTAGAGTGGTATGCTCCGCCTCCCCTTCGTAGAGTGGTACGTTCCGTCTGCACAGTGTAGTGAAGCGAGAGGAGAGTTTTTTGCTGAGCTCGTGTTGTTAGGCCAATTAAGCCCAAAACAGGTGTTAGCGTCTTTGTTTTGACTTTTGTGAGCGTCCATTGAACTGTAAGTACACTAAGTTACATATTACTAAGGTTTATGCACAGTATATTGATCCTTTCTTTAGGTAATTCACGCCACTTTCCATTTCTGCTGCTGTTGCTCATGCTAATTAGGCCCACTTAACTTTCCACCTGTGTGGATCCTGTTGCTACTGTTCTGTCATTAAGGGGAACTCCACCGGTTTTACACATCTAACTGTGTTTATAGGTCTTGAGAAGTACTACTACTAAAGCTGAGGAGTGTGTTTTCAGAAAGAAGTGAAATGTCCAGACTTGTGTAGCGCCTCGAGGCTTAATTAGCCGCCATGAATCTCCGCGCACCTGTCAGATGTCGAGTTGCATTGTGGGTATTGTAGGCGCCAGGTTTTGACAATGAAGAAGGTGTGCAGTCAAAAAATACGATATATCGCCCTCTACTCCATCGATTTTTACCCATTTTTTTAAAAATAACTGTCTATCCTGAGTCCAACAATGTTATAGGGCTGCAATGGTAAATCTGTGAAGTACTCTATTAAATTATATCAGGTATGTATGATGGAATTTGCCAGATTTATGCGGTGCACGCAAAAAAAAAATGTTTTGTAGGAATTTGATTGAATTTGAAAAACCAGCGAAAAAATTTTCAGTTTAGTTTTAAGATTATTTCAACCTGTTTTTGATACAAATCTTACAAATACAAACTTTTTTTAGTAGGGATGCACCGATATCGGATTGGATATAGGGCTGATACTTTTTCTTTTTAGAAATAGTATCTTGAACTGAAGCACAATAAAACTGATAACTGCTGTAGAATCGAGTGATTTAACAGCAGCACTGGATATTTATAGGTAATTACTTTGAGGGATTGGCTATTTTCTGAAGTAGTGAAATGACTCAATCAATCCAAATCAAATTATCCACCTCAGTTTATGTGTTACAAACCCATATTGGACCATCTCAAATTATTGATCATCCATTGAAATGTTACCTGGAGATACAAAGGTAATGAACTGAAGTATTATTTCTTAGAGAGGGTAGTCGCAGCTCTCAACAAGTTGCACTTGGCTCTGAATTATGCAGGAATTAATTAGAGCAGACGTATAATCATTGTGCCTAATGTAGTTTAATAATTCAGCTGTATTGATTAATTGCAGGATAGGAGAAAATGTATTCCCTGCCGAGATTAAAATTGATTGATTTCAGATGAAAGCTGGCATTAATGAGCAGCTTTCCCGACACCAATCTCACATCAGCATCAGCCCTTTTAGATGACTGATCGCATTTTAGGTTTTTAAGTCTTATCCCTTCCTCTGTATTCATGTCAGCCCTCTCTACACTGAGCATTCCTCCACCATTTCCCTGTAATTTTATATCTTCTAATCTCTTTTTAATCTTGGCCTCCCTGAAGAAGCTTCAGGTAAATGTTTATACTGCCTCTCTCTCTCTCTCCTATCTCTCCCAGTAAGGAGCCCAGTCAACCGCGGGTGAAGAAGTGGGGTTTCTCTCTGGAGGAGGCCCTGAAGGATCCAGCAGGACAGGAGCTCTTCCTCAAGTTCCTGGAGTCAGAGTTTAGCTCAGAAAACCTGCGGTGAGCACACGAGATGCTTCAATAATCATCTCCAACATTTTTATTATTATTGTTAAGGTGATTCATGAAAACTTTTACATCTGCTGTTCTAAACAAGTTGTGATCCAGTGAGTGAGAAAAATCATGTGGTGCACGGCGGTGGTCCATTTTACATTCAGGGTTTGTTGTGAAGAATTTTGAAGAAATTTGATTCTGCATTACAAAAATTCATCTCGCTGACATTCTATATGTTCTATTATATGTAACGCTATTTAAAGCTGTACAGCAGCACCTTTTGTGCATTTCTACTTGTGACATTGTGAAGAAAGTATAACAGTTATTCAAAAGCCTTCACTGCTCTGAAAATAGCCAGAAACCACAGATTTCTCTTTGGCATCCCTGTTGTTCCAACCTACCATTTCAACCCACTTGCACACTGTAAACACAGGAAGAAACAAATCACAAGTGAACAATTTTCCTGTTCCCAGTACAGGAGAGCTTTACCTTGAACACACCAAGAAAAGTGTCAAAAACATACAATTCTATGAATAACAGGAGCAGGAAAAATGATCCTGCTTGTTACAGAGACTATCATTGCACTTGGAAGTATAATGACTTAGTTTTGCTAAGCAAGATACAACCGTATCGGGTTTCTTTAAAATGATTTTACCCTTAAGAACAAAATGACGTGGTGGAAAAATTCACAGCAACAGTGGAGAAAAAAGTCAGCTTTGGGAAAAGAGAAAAGATCAGATAAAATGAAACTTCACTAATGCCTGTTGAGAAACTTGGTAGAAAAGAGCAATAAAGCGCTATGTGAATATCTAGAATAGAATAAGGAATATTTTTTTTGTGTGTGTGGTAGCTCTTCCACACAATATTAGATTAATTGCAGTGCATAAAAATAGAAGTTGAAGTATTAGTTTGGCAAATTCACAATACCACTCATGTCTGTGTGTTGAGTATGGACCTGGAGCCAGGCAGCTATTAGCCTAGTTTAGCATAACGACTGGGAAATAGCTAGCCTCGCTCTCAATGGTACACCTACCAACAGCTTGTATCTTGTTTATTGAACCCACAAACAGAAATGTGAAAATGACAATTGTGGTTTTCAGGGAAGTTGCGTGCTGTACATGTTTCTTTACAAACAACAGTTTATCCGTACACCCAGCACTTCTGTGCATCATCTCCGGTAGCGACATGACTCAGAGAAGTCACTGCTGTTTATTTTTTGCAAACACATCATGTAACTCCCTGTAAAACCACATATTATTGTTGTTACATTTGTGTTTATGGATTAAACAAACAAGATTCATAAGTAAGTTTTAGAGATGCTATGTTTTAGCTTTGACAGGAACAGGCTAGCTGCCTTATGCTATGCTAAGCTAATGGCAAATCACACGTATCCCATAAATCAGCAGTGAAGGAAAGCACCTTACAGCTGTTAGAGATGACCAGCCTCTCTACATGTGTGTATGTGTGCTTGTACAGTATGTACACTAATGTGCCAGTGTGTTGTCTTATTGTAATTTAATGAGGTTGTTGATTTCACAGAGTTGTTGCTTATTGATTCACAGCACAGATATTAAATTCATTCTTCATTTCGACATACAGATTCATGGACTTAACATTGTGTTTAGGCCTTTATGCAGCCGAGCAGCAATAAGAGGGAGTGTTTGTGATGCGTATATGAGTGAGATAAAGAGAGAGAATCTCTAACAGCCAGAGAGAGAGAAGAGGAAACTAGAGACCTGTTAGAAATTATAGTCTGGGATTGAACTGAGAGATAACATGGAGGGAGATAACGCACACATACACCTGAGAGAGAGAGACCGAGAACACAGACCCTTATCACTACTCACCTCTCGGCTATCCCACCAGTCTCCTCACCCCTCTCTCTTGTTCCTCTTTTCCGGACCTTTAATTGCTTTTGCTTTTATGAAGGAGCTTTCAAAAGAGCACTACTGAGGAAGAGAGTGACAGCGAGTGAGAAATGGAGAGAGAGAGGGAGGGAGGCAGACCCAGGAGTGTTTCTCTCTATATTATTATATCTCTGAAGCAGTCCACAGATCAATATAGATCCAAACTAATATTGGAGGCTGTAAGCCTGTGGCTCTCTGCCGCCTCTGGTGTTTAACACAGTTCAATGGCTGCTTCCCTTTATATCGGCTGTCTTATACTGGATATTTACTAGTCTGAAGGTCTGAAAAGGCCACAGTGAATTATTTAAAATGAATGTCATAAAATGTTAAACGTGGCTATTGAAGTCTTTTTTTATTCACAGGACAGGTTTTTTGTTTCTTTGAGTTATCTTTTTTTATACTGCCCAATAGAGACACAGATTTATCTGCTCACTTTGTCTTAAAGAAATCTTAAAAAAAGATTTAGATTTGATAGTTTCAGAATCCTTCACATGATTTAGCTCTGCAGGGCAGGCAGCTGGAAGCGTTTATACTGTACCTTGCAGTGCTTGCAGCGTTAAAGATTCAAATCCACATGTTCCTCTCCCTTTCACTTACTTTTACATTTTTTGAAAAAACAACTCAATTATTCTCAGATTAAATCTTGAAATTGAAGGTGTCTTCAAATGAGTGCAGTAAGAAGAAACTGATAGCAAGATATTTCCACTTATTTGGGGTTCAGTTGTTTTAGAAGTTTTGAAGACATAATTATCAAATATGTTCAAGACATAATCTGGTCGACAACTTCACGTAAAGCTTATTTTCAGTGGAAACAAGCGAAATGATCCTACCTTACTTGCAGATTTGTGGATAATTCTTTAGAGAAGATGTTTTTTACTCAATCTCAAACGATAAAAGATAGTTGTTTAGCATGCAGATCAGGTTATTTAAATACTCTTTAAGTCAAATAATCTGAGGTGAATTTGATCTGTATTGCAGGTTCTGGTCGGCGGTGCAGGGCCTGAAGAGGATGCCCCAGCAGGAAGTGGCGCAGAGGGCGCAGGACATTTGGACAGAGTTCCTGGCGGAGGGAGCGCCCAGCTCCATCAACCTGGACTCCCACAGCTACGAACGCACGAGCCAGAACCTGAAAGACCCCGGACGATACAGCTATGAGGACGCACAGGTGAGAAAACACAAGATGTAGGATGAAAGAACTAGTAATTCAGAGTGTAGTGCATTTGAGTTCATAACCAGTCAGAAATTCTCATTATACAGGCCTCTACCGTAGAGCAATAACAATAACATTAAAGTGTTTCCATTCTCAGTTTTAATGAAACACTTCACAGTAAAATTGAGGGAAAAGTGACTAAGATCCCTTTAAAATCTCATTTACTTCCTCACCCACACACAGAAATAATACAACTGCCATTTATAAATTACTCTCAAAAGAGAGAGCGTGAAAATAATCCATGAATTTAAAATGCCATGCAGAGTCTCCTTTGGTGATGCAAGAGCCAAACCTTCCCACCTGTCAGCTGAAAGGTTAACCTGTCTGGCTAAAGGGAAATTCAATAATACACACAAATAATACACCTGCTGCCTTTTAATATACAGAATATACTGGCTAAAGATAAGATAGATAGATAGATAGATAGATAGATAGGTAGGTAGGTAGGTAGGTAGGTAGGTAGGTAGGTAGGTAGGTAGATAGATAGATAGATAGATAGATAGATAGCTAGATAGATAGGTAGGTAGATAGATAGGTAGATAGATAGGTAGGTAGATAGATAGATAGATAGGTAGGTAGGTAGGTAGATAGGTAGGTAGATAGATAGATAGATAGGTAGGTAGATAGATAGATAGATAGATAGATAGGTAGATAGGTAGGTAGATAGATAGATAGATAGATAGATAGATAGGTAGATAGGTAGATAGATAGATAGATAGATAGATAGATACTGTTACAGCAGTTTAGAGCAAAAAAAAACCTTTTACAATAATTATCAATAATTTACGATACTTATCAGCAATAACTTAAAAAAGTGGGAGAATTTTTACTCTACATATATACATGTGTGAGGTGGTTATAGTGCAAGTAGTGCAAAATTAAATGCAGAGTATACTGTAAAGTTGTAGTGCAGTTATGGATCAGTGTTGAAAGATGTATGAGTCCAGGGGGAGAGTGTATTAGTACATACACCAAATGATTTGCATAATGCATACATAAATAAATTGGATAAGAAATACAGTATTAGACATTAAAACACTAATCAAAAGGATACAAACATTTCTTCACTTTTTTTTAACATTTATGCACTTTCTTGCTGAGAGATAGATAATAATAGAGTGAGACCACTAATATCTGCGTACGGTCAATATGAAGTTATAGTCCGCAGGGCTAAGTTAGCTTAGCATAAAGACTGGAAACAGCTAGCCTGGCTCTGTCACAAAATCCACCTAACGCACCTCTAAAACTCACTAATTGACACATTTTATCTTGTTGTTTTAATTTGTAGGAAAACTGATGTGTAAAAATGACAATATTTTTAAGGGGGGGTTATCTGCTGGACTATTTCTTACCCGAGCTTTATGCTAACATGAGCTAATCGGCTGCTGGCTTTAGCTCCATATTTAGCATACAGACGTGAGAGTGGTATCAATGTAAGCAAATATTTGTATTTCCCAAAATGTGGAACTATACCTTTAAATTTATCAGTCATTTTCTGTGGAACAGGATTTGTCAGCCACATTTGTACTGTAGGCTCTTATAGGCCATCTTATAAGAGGGAGTACACAGTAATAACAAAGCTCACTTCCCACACCTTCCCCTCAAACTGCAGGAAACTATTCTAAGCGCCATTCAGAACGACTATATCACCCTTTTAATTTATCTCTCTTCAGGTGATCAGTGTCTGTGCTGCCTCTTCAGAAACTCTATCCCACACTGTTGTCTGCCCCATTTGTCTTTCTTACACACTTCACCAATATCGACTAATGGGTTTATAGTGTGGAGTGATTTCTAGAGAATACACCTCGCTGGGAGATAGATAAGGTTGGTGGAATGAAGTGGGGTTGGGGGTTGGGTGGTGCCTGTCAAATGTATTTTCCTGTTACATGCTTAAAAGGCTAGAGTTAAAAAAAAGAAAAGATTTCTCCTGTCAGTTAGTTGGCAATGTGCTGCAACCATCTTTCTCCCTCAGTGACTGTCTCGTTTAGTTTACTCTGACAAGTTTTGTACATCATTAGCATACAACCGTTGACAAGTTCTGGCAAACATTTAGACCCATGTCTCACTCTCTCTCTCTTTCTGCCTCTAACTCTCACCATTCAGGACCACATTTACAAGCTGATGAAAAGTGACAGCTATACACGCTTCCTGCGCTCCAACGTGTACCAGGACCTGCTGATGGCAAGGAAGAAAGTAAGTGTCTGTTTGTTATCATTCCACAAGTCAATTTCTGTGTACATATTTTGTTTAAACTAACTGTATGATTGCACCAGTGGTAGAAGAAGTATAAGTTGAATATGGATCCTTTACTTAAGTAAAAGTACTACATTGTGAAAATACTCCACTAGAAGTAAAAGTCCTTACTTAAGTAAATGTATGCAAGTATTTTCAGCAAAATTTACTTGAAATAACTAAAGTAAAAGTATGAATGAAACTTTTCGATTTACTATACTATGACTCTTCATGAAAATTTGACATACTATACTATGACTTTTTTTCATAGAAATTTTCGACATACTACACTGACTTTTTTTTCATAGAAATTTTCGACATACTATAGTATGACTTTTTTATGAAACTTTTCGACATACTATGACTTTTTTATGAAACTTTTCGACATACTATACTATGACTTTTTTTCATAAAATATTCGACATACAATGCTATGACTTTTTTTTCATGAAAATTTTCGACATACCATACTCTTTTTCTCACTTTTGTTTTTCTCTCCAGCCCGAAACAGAGCAGGGGCGACGCACCTCCCTGGAGAAGTTCACTCGCAGTGTGGTGAGTGTCCTGCTGCCTTTTACTGTTAAACTGCATTCATTAAAGTACAAAGAATTCTGGTTTTGGTATCATATCCTGGTAAAAGACAGAATCATCAACACTGGAGGAGAATTAGTTATTACAACGACTGTATTAGAAGATATTAGACTTATTTTTGAAGTATGTTTTTCAGGGTTACTTTTTTAATGTATCTGTTTTAATATAACTATTATTAATTGACTGATGGTAACAAGTTCACTGCACTAATTATTTTGTCCAGCTTTATAACTGTGGACAAAGAATTGCTTGCAGGAATATTGAAGAGGAAATGTTGGATTCATGTATAAAAGGAGGTTTTTAGGATTTAAAATTCACGCTAAATAAGAGGATTAAGGCATCCCCATGCTCTACACTTTTGGCTTAATTCATTTAGTTTCTATGTAAGGAGTTTTGTTTGCTGTCTGTGCTGTTTGTTTGGATTCATGAAACAATGGCAGGTATTATTTCTGTCAAACCAACCCCTGAAGCCTTTCGTGTACACTGATCTGTAACAGACCATACAATACATTTAGATGCACTATAAGCATGAAAGATCTTTTTTTATACATTTTTGCAGTCTTTTTTTTCTGTCACTTTTCCTCCCACACTGCTCTTTCGAAATCCTCAGAAAAGCTTTTAACTTGACAGCCATCATCCTCACCTCCCTCGATCTCTCTCCGCTTCCTACCAGGGCAAGTCACTGACGGGCAAACGACTGACGGGCCTCATGCAGTCGTCCTGACAAGGCCTGGATGAAGAGTAGGTGGAACCATACCCAGAAGAGCTGCTTACCCCCGGGGAGCAGATGGAAAAGGACCCTGGGGTGTTTGGGTGTGGCTGTGGGAGGCGGGTGAGGACGCCCAACGAGCCTAGACCGTCGGACTGGACCGCCACCACGTTTGAAACTCACCTCAGATCAGTTCAAGAGGACTGACAGCATGCAATAAGTCACCAGACCTGACACCAGGACAGTGCTGTCACAGTGTAGAGGATAAACAATGCTACTCTTCTTAGGAGGTTTCTACTCAAAAGCCTGCACCACGCCAGGCTTTGTTGTTTCTCTCTTGTTGTTTTTCTCTACTATCTACCCTCACATAATATGGTAGCTGAAGGGGCTATCGCTTTACTTTCGGTGATATAAACATGGAATGCTTGAATGCAAATGAGACTTAGATTAATGCTGTAGCTAGCTGTTTTATCTCACTTCATTCACTGGGATGATATAAGGGAAAGAGGGATGAAGAGTAAACACCCGCACTCTTGAGCTGATCTTCTGCTCAATCTTCACACTGATGGTCGTCACACTTCCTGCTTTAATAGTGGAACAGATGGAGTAGTACACCAACTTTTTAGCAAATGAGCTTTTTGATCACTCTGCTGATGTGGGATGGCACAAGATTAACAACCTCTGTGTGTCCAGTAGTAATTTAGCTGGTTACAATGTATGTTTACACTTCATTCAAACTAATGCCTGTTTTTATGCTCATTACAGAATGATTAAAACTACAGATGGCAATTTGCATAATTTCTCCTGTAAACACCATGACCTGCTCTGGTACAGAAAGCCGTTCCTGGAAAGCAGGTAAACAGGAAATTGTTTTTTTTATTATTTTGGCAGCAATAGCTGTTTTTGGAGTGGCACAGTTCTGGCAAAAAGAATATGTTCTATATCTGTTTCTTAGATTATCTCACATGATCAGAGAAAAATTCTAATTTCATCGATTATCACTGCCACTGTCTGTTTTTAACAAGCATTTCTCCAAAGCTTTGTAACAACTGCACTGAACAGACAGAGGTGTTATCTTGTTGTCATAAAAAGGTAAGGGCAGATTGATAATTTTACAAAAAACAAGTGTATAACTTTAAATGAGCGAGCTGATATAATGTAAGGCTTTATGCTATCTTCTGAACATTCCACTTCAGGCGGTCACAACAAGGTTTTAGTGGGCTGACCATTCTTCACCTTATGTAAAGAGGACCATGGTAATTAAAGAGAAATGCACAATAAAGAGAGGGATTTGTCCCGTTATTTCATGTGTGTCCATTTAATTCCTCCAGGAGCTGCAAAGAAATTGACCTTTACATCACACGAAATGGGGAAATGTCTCGTTTCCAGAATCAACATGTGGTAATGGAGCCAAACATCAGCTTTTGAACTTTGAATGCAGTTCCATCTAACAGGTACATCTTCGCTCTTTGTAATCACATACCGCCCTCTACTGCATCTGGAATGTCAGTGCTGGGAAATGTCTCTTTTAAGACCCTTTCCATAGATTTTAAGACCACATCGCTACTTTGAGTTCACACTGGTTACATCAACGACACACTTTAAGTTAAATTTACTATAGATTCATTGTAAGATTGCACAACTTAACAGTCTTAGTTTGTGATAACCCCTTGGACCACTTGGAACAAAGCACAAGAGAATGAATTGAGTGCCTAACCCAATGCAAGGTTTATTACAAAGAGTAATATCAGTAATACACAAGCACTAGAAACACAATCTGGTCCTATTAAGAGCCTTTAGGCAAGTGCAGACTACATTTTAATGCACATGTGTTATACCGCCAATGATATGACGTGATATGACGCGATATGAAGCAGTGACATCTGCTCTTTAAACCCTCCTTGCCAGCGTCTAGACAGTGGTGGTGGCGGTGAAGGGTGAGGCGATGGCTGAAGATCTCGATGGATGAATTCACTGGAAGGCCAACTGGGAAAACTGGTTGTGATGAAGGTCAGAGGTGAAAGGGGGGAGGGGTATGTGACAAAAAAGTCATAAAAAGACATTGAAAAAGTCATAGTATAGTATTCGAGAAAAAAGTCATAGTATAGAATGTCGAAAAAATAAAAAATCATAATGTAGTATGTCGAAAAAAAATTCATACTATAGAATGTCGAAAAAAAATAAATTCATATTATAGTATGTAGAAAAAATAAAAGCAGTCATAGTATAGTAAGTCAAAAATTAAAAAAAAGTCATAGTATAGTATTTGAAAAAATATAAAAGTCATAGTATAGTATGTCCAAAAAAAAGTCATAGTATACTAAGTCAAAAATAAAAAAGTCATAGTATATATAGCATGTCGAAAAAAAAAAGTCATAGTATAGTATGTCGAAAAAATAAAAAAAGTCATAGTATAGTATGTCGAAAAAATAAAAGTCATAGTATAGTATGTCGAACAAAAAAGTCATAGTATAGTGTCGAAAACTTTCATGAAAAAAAAAAGTCATAGTATAGTATGTCGAAAATTTTCTGAAAAAAAAGTCATAGTATACTATGTCGAACATTTTCATGAAAAAAAGTCATAGTATTGTATGTCGAAAATTTTATGGAAAAAAGTCATAGTATAGTATGTAGAAAATTATCATAAAAAAAAGTCAAAGTATAGTATGTGGAAAGTTGTATGGAAAAAAAAGACAGTAAAGTATGTCGAAAATTTTAAAAAAAAAGTCATAGTATTGTATGTCGAAAACTTTCATAAAAAAAAGTCAAAGTATAGTATGTGGAAAGTTTTATCAAACAAAAAGTAATAGTATAGTATGTCGAAAATTTTATGAAAAAAAAGTCATAGTATTGTATGTCGAAAACTTTCATAAAAAAAAGTCATAGTGTAGTATGTCGAAAATTTTATGAAAAAAAAGTCATAGTATAGTATGTTGAAAATTTTATGAAAAAAAAGTCAAAGTATAGTATGTCAAATTTTATGAAAAAAAAGTCATAGTATAGTATGTCAAATTTTCATGGAAAAAAAAGTCATAGTATTGTATGTCGAAAATTTTATGGAAAAAGTTCATAGTATAGTATGTCAAAAATCTTAATGAAAAAAAAGTCATAGTATATAGTATGTCGAAAATTTCATGATAAAAAGTCATAGTATATAGTATGTCGAAAATTTCATGAATAAAAAGTCATAGTATAGTATGTCGAAAATTTTATGAAAAAAAGTCATAGTACAGTATGTCGTAAATTTTCATAAAAAAAAGTCATAGTATAGTATGTCGAAAATTTCATGAAAAACAGTCATAGTACAGTATGTCGAAAATTTCATGAATAAAAAGTCATAGTATTGTATGTCGAAAATTTTAAGGAAAAAAGTCTTACTATTGTATGTCAAAAATTTTCATGAATAAAAAGTCATAGTATAGTATGTCGAAAATTTTATGGAAAAAGAAGTCATACTATTGTATGTCGAAAATTTTATGAAAAAAAAGTCATAGTATAGTATGACTTTTTTCATGAAAATGTCGAAATTTTAAACTGAGTTTTTTTTCCACCAAATGAATCGACACACTATATTATGCCTTTTTTCATTAAAATTTTCGACATTCTATACTATGACATTTTTTTACGAATATTTTTGACATGACTTTTTTCATGAAAATTTTCGAAAATATTCGTAAAAAAATGTCATAGTATAGAATGTCGAAAATGTTCATGAAAACAGGCATAGTATAGTCTGTCGATTAATTTGGTGGAAAAAAAACTCAGTTTAAATTTTCGTCAATTTTCATGAAAAGTCATACTATAGTATGACTTTTTTCATGGAAATGTCGAAATTTTAAACTGAGTTTTTTTTCCACCAAATGAATCGACAGACTATACTATGCCTTTTTTCATTAAAATTCTGGACATTCTATACTATTACATTTTTTTACGAATATTTTCGACATGCTATAGTATGACTTTTTTCATGAAAATTTACGAAAATATTCGTAAAAAAATGTCATAGTATAGAATGTCGAAAATTTTCATGAAAAAAAGTCATAGTATAGTATGTCGAAAATTTTATTAAAAAAAAGTCAGAGTATAGTAGTCGAAAATTTCATGAAAAACAGTCATAGTATTGTATGTCGAAAATTTTAAGGAAAAAAGTCTTACTATTGTATGTCAAAAATTTTCATGAATAAAAAGTCATAGTATAGTATCTCGAAAATTTTATGGAAAAAGAAGTCATACTATTGTCTCAGTTTAAACGCAGTTTAAATTTTCATCAATTTTCATGAAAAGTCATACTATAGTATGACTTTTTTCATGAAAATGTCGAAATTTTAAACTGAGTTTTTTTTCCAGCAAATGAATCGACAGACTATACTATGCCTTTTTTCATTAAAATTTTCGACATTCTATACTATGACATTTTTTTACGAATATTTTTGACATGACTTTTTTCATGAAAATTTTCGAAAATATTCGTAAAAAAATGTCATAGTATAGAATGTCGAAAATTTTCATGAAAACAGCCATAGTATAGTCTGTCGATTCATTTGGTGGAAAAAAAACTCAGTTTAAATTTTCGTCAATTTTCATGAAAAGTCATACTATAGTATGACTTTTTTCATGAAAATGTCCATAGTATAGTATGTCGAAAATTTTATGAAAAAAAGTCATAGTACAGTATGTCGAAAATTTTCATGAAAAAAAGTCATAGTATAGTATGTCGAAAATTTCATGAAAAACAGTCATAGTACAGTATGTCGAAAATTTCATGAATAAAAAGTCATAGTATTGTATGTCGAAAATTTTAAGGAAAAAAGTCTTACTATTGTATGTCAAAAATTTTCATGAATAAAAAGTCATAGTATAGTATGTCGAAAATTTTATGGAAAAAGAAGTCATACTATTGTATGTCGAAAATTTTATGAAAAAAAAGTCATAGTATAGTATGTAGAAAATGTTATGAAAAAAAAGTCATAGTATATAGTATGTCGAAAATTTCATGATAAAAAGTCATAGTATAGTATGTCTAAAAATTTTATGAAAAAAAGTCATAGTACAGTATGTCGAAAATTTTCATGAAAAAAGTCATACTATAGCATGTCGAAAATATTCGTAAAAAAATTTCATAGTATAGTATGTCGAAAATTTTCATGAAAAAAGGCATAGTATAGTCTGTCGATTAATTTGGTGGAAAAAAATCTCAGTTTAAAATTTCGAAAATTTTCATGAAAAGTCATACTATAGCATGTCTTTTTTCATGAAAATTGACGAAATTTTAAACTGAGTTTTTTTTCCACCAAATTAATCGACAGACTATACTATGCCTTTTTTCATGAAAATTTTCGACATTCTATACTATGACATTTTTTTACGAATATTTTCGAAAATTTTCATGAAAAAGTCATACTATAGCATGTCGAAAATATTCGTAAAAAAATGTCATAGTATAGAATGTCGATTAATTTGGTGGAAAAAAAACTCAGTTTAAATTTTCATCAATTTTCATGAAAAGTCATACTATAGTATGACTTTTTTCATGAAAATGTCGAAATTTTAAACTGAGTTTTTTTTCCACCAAATGAATCGACAGACTATACTATGCCTTTTTTCATTAAAATTTTCGACATTCTATACTATGACATGTTTTTACGAATATTTTTGACATGACTTTTTTCATGAAAATTTTCGAAAATATTCGTAAAAAAATGTCATAGTATAGAATGTCGAAAATTTTCATGAAAACAGGCATAGTATAGTCTGTCGATTAATTTGGTGAAAAAAAAAACTCAGTTTAAATTTTCATCAATTTTCGTGAAAAGTCATACTATAGTATGACTTTTTTCATGAAAATGTCGAAATTTTAAACTGAGTTTTTTTTCCACCAAATGAATCGACAGACTATACTATGCCTTTTTTCCTGAAAATTTTCGACATTCTATATTATGACATTTTTTTACGAATATTTTTGACATGACTTTTTTCATGAAAATTTTCGAAAATATTCGTAAAAAAATGTCATAGTATAGAATGTCGAAAATGTTCATGAAAACAGGCATAGTATAGTCTGTCGATTAATTTGGTGGAAAAAAAACTCAGTTTAAATTTTCGTCAATTTTCATGAAAAGTCATACTATAGTATGACTTTTTTCATGAAAATGTCGAAATTTTAAACTGAGTTTTTTTTCCACCAAATGAATCGACACACTATATTATGCCTTTTTTCATTAAAATTTTCGACATTCTATACTATGACATTTTTTTACGAATATTTTTGACATGACTTTTTTCATGAAAATTTTCGAAAATATTCGTAAAAAAATGTCATAGTATAGAATGTCGAAAATGTTCATGAAAACAGGCATAGTATAGTCTGTCGATTAATTTGGTGGAAAAAAAACTCAGTTTAAATTTTCGTCAATTTTCATGAAAAGTCATACTATAGTATGACTTTTTTCATGGAAATGTCGAAATTTTAAACTGAGTTTTTTTTCCACCAAATGAATCGACAGACTATACTATGCCTTTTTTCATTAAAATTCTGGACATTCTATACTATTACATTTTTTTACGAATATTTTCGACATGCTATAGTATGACTTTTTTCATGAAAATTTACGAAAATATTCGTAAAAAAATGTCATAGTATAGAATGTCGAAAATTTTCATGAAAACAGCCATAGTATAGTCTGTCGATTCATTTGGTGGAAAAAAAACTCAGTTTAAATTTTCGTCAATTTTCATGAAAAGTCATACTATAGTATGACTTTTTTCATGAAAATGTCCATAGTATAGTATGTCGAAAATTTTATGAAAAAAAGTCATAGTACAGTATGTCGAAAATTTTCATGAAAAAAAGTCATAGTATAGTATGTCGAAAATTTTATTAAAAAAAAGTCAGAGTATAGTAGTCGAAAATTTCATGAAAAACAGTCATAGTATTGTATGTCGAAAATTTTAAGGAAAAAAGTCTTACTATTGTATGTCAAAAATTTTCATGAATAAAAAGTCATAGTATAGTATCTCGAAAATTTTATGGAAAAAGAAGTCATACTATTGTCTCAGTTTAAACGCAGTTTAAATTTTCATCAATTTTCATGAAAAGTCATACTATAGTATGACTTTTTTCATGAAAATGTCGAAATTTTAAACTGAGTTTTTTTTCCAGCAAATGAATCGACAGACTATACTATGCCTTTTTTCATTAAAATTTTCGACATTCTATACTATGACATTTTTTTACGAATATTTTTGACATGACTTTTTTCATGAAAATTTTCGAAAATATTCGTAAAAAAATGTCATAGTATAGAATGTCGAAAGTTTTCATGAAAGAAGGCATAGGCCTTCTTTCATGAAAAAACTTTCGACATTCTATACTATGACATTTTTTTACGAATATTTTCGACATGCTATAGTATGACTTTTTCATGAAAATTTTCGAAAATATTCGTAAAAAAATGTCATAGTATAGAATGTCGACAAATTTCATGAAAAAAGGCATAGTATAGTCTGTCGATTAATTTGGTGGAAAAAAAACTCAGTTTAAAATTTCGTCAATTTTCATGAAAAAAGACATGCTATAGTATGACTTTTCATGAAAATTTTCGAAATTTTAAACTGAGTTTTTTTTCCACCAAATTAATTGACAGACTATACTATGCCTTTTTTCCTGAAAATTTTCGACATACTATACTATGACATTTTTTTACGAATATTTTCGACATGCTATAGTATGACTTTTTTCATGAAAATTTTCGACATACTGTACTATGACTTTTTTTCATAAAATTTTTAGACATACTATACTATGACTTTTTATCATGAAATTTTCGACATACTATATACTATGACTTTTTTTTCATAACATTTTCTACATACTATACTATGACTTTTTTTTCATAAAATTTTCGACATACAATAGTATGACTTCTTTTTCCATAAAATTTTCGACATACTATACTATGACTTTTTATTCATGAAAATTTTTGACATACAATAGTAAGACTTTTTTCCTTAAAATTTTCGACATACAATACTATGACTTTTTATTCATGAAATTTTCGACATACTGTACTATGACTGTTTTTCATGAAATTTTCGACATACTGTACTATGACTGTTTTTCATGAAATTTTCGACTACTATACTCTGACTTTTTTTTAATAAAATTTTCGACATACTATACTATGACTTTTTTTCATGAAAATTTTCGACATACTGTACTATGACTTTTTTTCATAAAATTTTCGACATACTATACTATGACTTTTTATCATGAAATTTTCGACATACTATATACCATGACTTTTTTTTCATAACATTTTCTACATACTATACTATGACTTTTTTTCATGAAAATTTTCGACATACAATAGTATGACTTCTTTTTCCATAAAATTTTCGAGATACTATACTATGACTTTTTATTCATTAAAATTTTTGACATACAATAGTAAGACTTTTTTCCTTAAAATTTTCGACATACAATACTATGACTGTTTTTCATGAAATTTTTGACATTCTATACTATGACATTTTTTTACGAATATTTTCGAAAATTTTCATGAAAAAAGTCATGTCAAAAATATTCGTAAAAAAATGTCATAGTATAGAATGTCGAAAATTTTAATGAAAAAAGGCATAGTATAGTCTGTCGATTCATTTGGTGGAAAAAAAACTAATTTTAAAATTTCGACATTTCCATGAAAAAAGTCATACTATAGTATGACTTCATGAAAATTGACAAAAATTTGAATTGAGTTTTTTTTCCACCAAATTAATCGACAGATGCCTGTTTTCATGAAAATTTTCGACATTCTATACTATGACATTTTTTTACGAATATTTTCGAAAATTTTCATGAAAAAAGTCATGTCAAAAATATTCGTAAAAAAATGTCATAGTATAGAATGTCGAAAATTTTAATGAAAAAAGGCATAGTATAGTCTGTCGATTCATTTGGTGGAAAAAAAACTCAGTTTAAAATTTTGACATTTTCATGAAAAAAGTCATACTATACAGACAATACTATGCCTTCTTTCATGAAAACTTTCGACATTCTATACTATGACATTTTTTTACGAATATTTTCGACATGCTATAGTATGACTTTTTCATGAAAATTTTCGAAAATATTCGTAAAAAAATGTCATAGTATAGAATGTCGACAAATTTCATGAAAAAAGGCATAGTATAGTCTGTCGATTAATTTGGTGGAAAAAAAACTCAGTTTAAAATTTCGTCAATTTTCATGAAAAAAGACATGCTATAGTATGACTTTTCATGAAAATTTTCGAAATTTTAAACTGAGTTTTTTTTCCACCAAATTAATCGACAGACTATACTATGCCTTTTTTCCTGAAAATTTTCGACATACTATACTATGACATTTTTTTACGAATATTTTCGACATGCTATAGTATGACTTTTTTCATGAAAATTTTCGACATACTGTACTATGACTTTTTTTCATAAAATTTTTAGACATACTATACTATGACTTTTTATCATGAAATTTTCGACATACTATATACTATGACTTTTTTTTCATAACATTTTCTACATACTATACTATGACTTTTTTTTCATAAAATTTTCGACATACAATAGTATGACTTCTTTTTCCATAAAATTTTCGACATACTATACTATGACTTTTTATTCATGAAAATTTTTGACATACAATAGTAAGACTTTTTTCCTTAAAATTTTCGACATACAATACTATGACTTTTTATTCATGAAATTTTCGACATACTGTACTATGACTGTTTTTCATGAAATTTTCGACTACTATACTCTGACTTTTTTTTAATAAAATTTTCGACATACTATACTATGACTTTTTTTCATGAAAATTTTCGACATACTGTACTATGACTTTTTTTCATAAAATTTTCGACATACTATACTATGACTTTTTATCATGAAATTTTCGACATACTATATACTATGACTTTTTTTTCATAACATTTTCTACATACTATACTATGACTTTTTTTCATGAAAATTTTCGACATACAATAGTATGACTTCTTTTTCCATAAAATTTTCGAGATACTATACTATGACTTTTTATTCATGAAAATTTTTGACATACAATAGTAAGACTTTTTTCCTTAAAATTTTCGACATACAATACTATGACTGTTTTTCATGAAATTTTTGAAATTCTATACTATGACATTTTTTTACGAATATTTTCGAAAATTTTCATGAAAAAAGTCATGTCAAAAATATTCGTAAAAAAATGTCATAGTATAGAATGTCGAAAATTTTAATGAAAAAAGGCATAGTATAGTCTGTCGATTCATTTGGTGGAAAAAAAACTCAGTTTAAAATTTCGACAATTCCATGAAAAAAGTCATACTATAGTATGACTTCATGAAAATTGACAAAAATTTGAACTGAGTTTTTTTTCCACCAAATTAATCGACAGACTATACTATGCCTGTTTTCATGAACATTTTCGACATTCTATACTATGACATTTTTTTACGAATATTTTCGAAAATTTTCATGAAAAAAGTCATGTCAAAAATATTCGTAAAAAAATGTCATAATATAGAATGTCGAAAATTTTAATGAAAAAAGGCATAGTATAGTCTGTCGATTCATTTGCTGGAAAAAAAACTCAGTTTAAAATTTCGACATTTTCATGAAAAAAGTCATACTATAGTATGACTTTTCATGAAAATTGACGAAAATTTAAACTGAGTTTTTTTTCACCAAATTAATCGACAGACTATACTATGCCTTTTTTCATGAAATTTGTCGACATTCTATACTATGACATTTTTTTACGAATATTTTCGAAAATTTTCATGAAAAAAGTCATGTCAAAAATATTCGTAAAAAAATGTCATAGTATAGAATGTCGAAAATTTTAATGAAAAAAGGCATAGTATAGTCTGTCGATTCATTTGGTGGAAAAAAAACTCAGTTTAAAATTTCGACATTTCCATGAAAAAAGTCATACTATAGTATGACTTCATGAAAATTGACAAAAATTTGAACTGAGTTTTTTTTCCACCAAATTAATCGACAGACTATACTATGCCTGTTTTCATGAAAATTTTAGACATTCTATACTATGACATTTTTTTAAGAATATTTTCGAAAATTTTCATGAAAAAAGTCATGTCAAAAATATTCGTAAAAAAATGTCATAGTATAGAATGTCGAAAATTTTAATGAAAAAAGGCATAGTATAGTCTGTCGATTAATTTGGTGGAAAAAAAACTCAGTTTAAAATTTTGACATTTTCATGAAAAAAGTCATACTATACAGACAATACTATGCCTTCTTTCATGAAAACTTTCGACATTCTATGCTATGACATTTTTTTACGAATATTTTCGACATGCTATAGTATGACTTTTTCATGAAAATTTTCGAAAATATTCGTAAAAAAATGTCATAGTATAGAATGTCGACAAATTTCATGAAAAAAGGCATAGTATAGTCTGTCGATTAATTTGATGGAAAAAAAACTCAGTTTAAAATTTCGTCAATTTTCATGAAAAGACATGCTATAGTATGACTTTTATGAAAATTTTCGAAATTTTAAACTGAGTTTTTTTTCCACCAAATTAATCGACAGACTATACTATGCCTTTTTTCCTGAAAATTTTCGACATACTATACTATGACATTTTTTTACGAATATTTTCGACATGCTATAGTATGACTTTTTTCATGAAAATTTTCGACATACTGTACTATGACTTTTTTTCATAAAATTTTTAGACATACTATACTATGACTTTTTATCATGAAATTTTCGACATACTATATACTATGACTTTTTTTTCATAACATTTTCTACATACTATACTATGACTTTTTTTTCATAAAATTTTCGACATACAATAGTATGACTTCTTTTTCCATAAAATTTTCGAGATACTATGACTTTTTATTCATGAAAATTTTTGACATACAATAGTAAGACTTTTTTCCTTAAAATTTTCGACATACAATACTATGACTTTTTATTCATGAAATTTTCGACACACTGTACTATGACTGTTTTTCATGAAATTTGACATTCTATACTATGACATTTTTTTACGAATATTTTCGAAAATTTTCATGAAAAAAGTCATGTCAAAAATATTCGTAAAAAAATGTCATAGTATAGAATGTCGAACATTTTAATGAAAAAAGGCATAGTATAGTCTGTCGATTCATTTGGTGGAAAAAAAACTCAGTTTAAAATTTCGACATTTCCATGAAAAAAGTCATACTATAGTATGACTTCATGAAAATTGACAAAAATTTGAACTGAGTTTTTTTCCACCAAATTAATCGACAGACTATACTATGCCTGTTTTCATGAACATTTTCGACATTCTATACTATGACATTTTTTTACGAATATTTTCGAAAATTTTCATGAAAAAAGTCGTTAAAAAATATTCGTAAAAAAATGTCATAATATAGAATGTCGAAAATTTTTATGAAAAAAGGCATAGTATAGTCTGTCGATTCATTTGGTGGAAAAAAAACTCAGTTTAAAATTTCGACATTTTCATGAAAAAAGTCATACTATAGTATGACTTTTCATGAAAATTGACGAAAATTTAAACTGAGTTTTTTTTCCACCAAATTAATCGACAGACTATACTATGCCTGTTTTCATGAAAATTTTCGACATTCTATACTATGACATTTTTTTACGAATATTTTCGAAAATTTTCATGAAAAAAGTCATGTCAAAAATATTCGTAAAAAAATGTCATAATATAGAATGTCGAAAATTTTAATGAAAAAAGGCATAGTATAGTCTGTCGTTCATTTGGTGGAAAAAAAACTCAGTTTAAAATTTCGACATTTTCATGAAAAAAGTCATACTATAGTATGACTTTTCATGAAAATTGACGAAAATTTAAACTGAGTTTTTTTTCCACCAAATTAATCGACAGACTATACTATGCCTTTTTTCCTGAAAATTTTCGACATACTATACTATGACATTTTTTTACGAATATTTTCGACATGCTATAGTATGACTTTTTTCATGAAAATTTTCGACATACTGTACTATGACTTTTTTTCATAAAATTTTTAGACATACTATACTATGACTTTTTATCATGAAATTTTCGACATACTATATACTATGACTTTTTTTTCATAACATTTTCTACATACTATACTATGACTTTTTTTTCATAAAATTTTCGACATACAATAGTATGACTTCTTTTTCCATAAAATTTTCGAGATACTATGACTTTTTATTCATGAAAATTTTTGACATACAATAGTAAGACTTTTTTCCTTAAAATTTTCGACATACAATACTATGACTTTTTATTCATGAAATTTTCGACACACTGTACTATGACTGTTTTTCATGAAATTTTTGACATTCTATACTATGACATTTTTTTACGAATATTTTCGAAAATTTTCATGAAAAAAGTCATGTCAAAAATATTCGTAAAAAAATGTCATAGTATAGAATGTCGAACATTTTAATGAAAAAAGGCATAGTATAGTCTGTCGATTCATTTGGTGGAAAAAAACTCAGTTTAAAATTTCGACATTTCCATGAAAAAAGTCATACTATAGTATGACTTCATGAAAATTGACAAAAATTTGAACTGAGTTTTTTTTCCACCAAATTAATCGACAGACTATACTATGCCTGTTTTCATGAACATTTTCGACATTCTGTACTATGACATTTTTTTACGAATATTTTCGAAAATTTTCATGAAAAAAGTCATGTCAAAAATATTCGTAAAAAAATGTCATAATATAGAATGTCGAAAATTTTAATGAAAAAAGGCATAGTATAGTCTGTCGTTCATTTGGTGGAAAAAAAACTCAGTTTAAAATTTCGACATTTTCATGAAAAAAGTCATACTATAGTATGACTTTTCATGAAAATTGACGAAAATTTAAACTGAGTTTTTTTTCCACCAAATTAATCGACAGACTATACTATGCCTTCTTTCATGAAAACTTTCGACATTCTATACTATGACATTTTTTTACGAATATTTTCGACATGCTATAGTATGACTTTTTCATGAAAATTTTCGAAAATATTCGTAAAAAAATGTCATAGTATAGAATGTCGACAAATTTCATGAAAAAAGGCATAGTATAGTCTGTCGATTAATTTGGTGGAAAAAAAACTCAGTTTAAAATTTCGTCAATTTTCATGAAAAAAGACATGCTATAGTATGACTTTTCATGAAAATTTTCGAAATTTTAAACTGAGTTTTTTTTCCACCAAATTAATCGACAGACTATACTATGCCTTTTTTCATTAAAATGTTCGACATTCTATACTATGACATTTTTTTACGAATATTTTTGACATGACTTTTTTCATGAAAATTTTCGACATACTATACTATGACTTTTTATTCATGAAAATTTTTGACATACAATAGTAAGACTTTTTTCCTTAAAATTTTCGACATACAATACTATGACTTTTTATTCATGAAATTTTCGACATACTGTACTATGACTGTTTTTCATGAAATTTTCGACTACTATACTCTGACTTTTTTTTAATAAAATTTTCGACATACTATACTATGACTTTTTTTCATGAAAATTTTCGACATACTGTACTATGACTTTTTTTCATAAAATTTTCGACATACTATACTATGACTTTTTATCATGAAATTTTCGACATACTATATACTATGACTTTTTTTTCATAACATTTTCTACATACTATACTATGACTTTTTTTCATGAAAATTTTCGACATACAATAGTATGACTTCTTTTTCCATAAAATTTTCGAGATACTATACTATGACTTTTTATTCATGAAAATTTTTGACATACAATAGTAAGACTTTTTTCCTTAAAATTTTCGACATACAATACTATGACTGTTTTTCATGAAATTTTTGACATTCTATACTATGACATTTTTTTACGAATATTTTCGAAAATTTTCATGAAAAAAGTCATGTCAAAAATATTCGTAAAAAAATGTCATAGTATAGAATGTCGAAAATTTTAATGAAAAAAGGCATAGTATAGTCTGTCGATTCATTTGGTGGAAAAAAAACTCAGTTTAAAATTTCGACATTTCCATGAAAAAAGTCATACTATAGTATGACTTCATGAAAATTGACAAAAATTTGAACTGAGTTTTTTTTCCACCAAATTAATCGACAGACTATACTATGCCTGTTTTCATGAAAATTTTCGACATTCTATACTATGACATTTTTTTACGAATATTTTCGAAAATTTTCATGAAAAAAGTCATGTCAAAAATATTCGTAAAAAAATGTCATAGTATAGAATGTCGAAAATTTTAATGAAAAAAGGCATAGTATAGTCTGTCGATTCATTTGGTGGAAAAAAAACTCAGTTTAAAATTTCGACATTTTCATGAAAAAAGTCATACTATAGTATGACTTTTCATGAAAATTGACGAAAATTTAAACTGAGTTTTTTTTCCACCAAATTAATCGACAGACTATACTATGCCTGTTTTCATGAACATTTTCGACATTCTATACTATGACATTTTTTTACGAATATTTTCGAAAATTTTCATGAAAAAAGTCATGTCAAAAATATTCGTAAAAAAATGTCATAATATAGAATGTCGAAAATTTTAATGAAAAAAGACATAGTATAGTCTGTCGATTCATTTGCTGGAAAAAAAACTCAGTTTAAAATTTCGACATTTTCATGAAAAGTCATACTATAGTATGACTTTTCATGAAAATTGACGAAAATTTAAACTGAGTTTTTTTTGCACCAAATTAATCGACAGACTATACTATGCCTGTTTTCATGAAAATTTTCGACATTCTATACTATGACATTTTTTTACGAATATTTTCGAAAATTTTCATGAAAAAAGTCATGTCAAAAATATTCGTAAAAAAATGTCATAGTATAGAATGTCGAAAATTTTAATGAAAAAAGGCATAGTATAGTCTGTCGATACATTTGGTGGAAAAAAAACTCAGTTTAAAATTTTGACATTTTCATGAAAAAAGTCATACTATACAGACAATACTATGCCTTCTTTCATGAAAACTTTCGACATTCTATGCTATGACATTTTTTTACGAATATTTTCGACATGCTATAGTATGACTTTTTCATGAAAATTTTCGAAAATATTCGTAAAAAAATGTCATAGTATAGAATGTCGACAAATTTCATGAAAAAAGGCATAGTATAGTCTGTCGATTAATTTGATGGAAAAAAAACTCAGTTTAAAATTTCGTCAATTTTCATGAAAAAAGACATGCTATAGTATGACTTTTATGAAAATTTTCGAAATTTTAAACTGAGTTTTTTTTCCACCAAATTAATCGACAGACTATACTATGCCTTTTTTCCTGAAAATTTTCGACATACTATACTATGACATTTTTTTACGAATATTTTCGACATGCTATAGTATGACTTTTTTCATGAAAATTTTCGACATACTGTACTATGACTTTTTTTCATAAAATTTTTAGACATACTATACTATGACTTTTTATCATGAAATTTTCGACATACTATATACTATGACTTTTTTTTCATAACATTTTCTACATACTATACTATGACTTTTTTTTCATAAAATTTTCGACATACAATAGTATGACTTCTTTTTCCATAAAATTTTCGAGATACTATGACTTTTTATTCATGAAAATTTTTGACATACAATAGTAAGACTTTTTTCCTTAAAATTTTCGACATACAATACTATGACTTTTTATTCATGAAATTTTCGACACACTGTACTATGACTGTTTTTCATGAAATTTGACATTCTATACTATGACATTTTTTTACGAATATTTTCGAAAATTTTCATGAAAAAAGTCATGTCAAAAATATTCGTAAAAAAATGTCATAGTATAGAATGTCGAACATTTTAATTAAAAAAGGCATAGTATAGTCTTTCGATTCATTTGGTGGAAAAAAAACTCAGTTTAAAATTTCGACATTTCCATGAAAAAAGTCATACTATAGTATGACTTCATGAAAATTGACAAAAATTTGAACTGAGTTTTTTTTCCACCAAATTAATCGACAGACTATACTATGCCTGTTTTCATGAACATTTTCGACATTCTATACTATGACATTTTTTTACGAATATTTTCGAAAATTTTCATGAAAAAAGTCGTCAAAAATATTCGTAAAAAAATGTCATAATATAGAATGTCGAAAATTTTTATGAAAAAAGGCATAGTATAGTCTGTCGATTCATTTGGTGGAAAAAAAACTCAGTTTAAAATTTCGACATTTTCATGAAAAAAGTCATACTATAGTATGACTTTTCATGAAAATTGACGAAAATTTAAACTGAGTTTTTTTTCCACAAAATTAATCGACAGACTATACTATGCCTGTTTTCATGAAAATTTTCGACATTCTATACTATGACATTTTTTTACGAATATTTTCGAAAATTTTCATGAAGAAAGTCATGTCAAAAATATTCGTAAAAAATGTCATAATATAGAATGTCGAAAATGTTCATGAAAACAGGCATAGTATAGTCTGTCCTTCATTTGGTGGAAAAAAAACTCAGTTTAAAATTTCGACATTTTCATGAAAAGTCATACTATAGTATGACTTTTCATGAAAATTGACGAAAATTTAAACTGAGTTTTTTTTCCACCAAATTAATCGACAGACTATACTATGCCTGTTTTCATGAACATTTTCGACATTCTATACTATGACATTTTTTTACGAATATTTTCGAAAATTTTCATGAAAAAAGTCATACTATAGTATGACTTTTCATGAAAATTGACGAAAATTTAAACTGAGTTTTTTTTCCACCAAATTAATCGACAGACTATACTATGCCTTCTTTCATGAAAACTTTCGACATTCTATACTATGACATTTTTTTACGAATATTTTCGACATGCTATAGTATGACTTTTTCATGAAAATTTTCGAAAATATTCGTAAAAAAATGTCATAGTATAGAATGTCGACAAATTTCATGAAAAAAGGCATAGTATAGTCTGTCGATTAATTTGGTGGAAAAAAAACTCAGTTTAAAATTTCGTCAATTTTCATGAAAAAAGACATGCTATAGTATGACTTTTCATGAAAATTTTCGAAATTTTAAACTGAGTTTTTTTTCCACCAAATTAATCGACAGACTATACTATGCCTTTTTTCCTGAAAATTTTCGACATACTATACTATGACATTTTTTTACGAATATTTTCGACATGCTATAGTATGACTTTTTTCATGAAAATTTTCGACATACTGTACTATGACTTTTTTTCATAAAATTTTTAGACATACAATAGTAAGACTTTTTTCCTTAAAATTTTCGACATACAATACTATGACTGTTTTTCATGAAATTTTCGACTACTATACTCTGACTTTTTTTTAATAAAATTTTCAACATACTATACTATGACTTTTTTTCATGAAAATTTTCGACATACTGTACTATGACTTTTTTTCATAAAATTTTCGACATACTATACTATGACTTTTTATCATGAAATTTTCGACATACTATATACTATGACTTTTTTCATAACATTTTCTACATACTATACTATGACTTTTTTTCATGAAAATTTTCGACATACAATAGTATGACTTCTTTTTCCATAAAATTTTCGAGATACTATACTATGACTTTTTATTCATGAAAATTTTTGACATACAATAGTAAGACTTTTTTCCTTAAAATTTTCGACATACAATACTATGACTGTTTTTCATGAAATTTTTGACATTCTATACTATGACATTTTTTTACGAATATTTTCGAAAATTTTCATGAAAAAAGTCATGTCAAAAATATTCGTAAAAAAATGTCATAGTATAGAATGTCGAAAATTTTAATGAAAAAAGGCATAGTATAGTCTGTCGATTCATTTGGTGGAAAAAAAACTCAGTTTAAAATTTCGACATTTTCATGAAAAAAGTCATACTATAGTATGACTTTTCATGAAAATTGATGAAAATTTAAACTGAGTTTTTTTTTCACCAAATTAATCGACAGACTATACTATGCCTGTTTTCATGAACATTTTCGACATTCTATACTATGACATTTTTTTACGAATATTTTCGAAAATTTTCATGAAAAAAGTCATGTCAAAAATATTCGTAAAAAAATGTCATAATATAGAATGTCGAAAATTTTAATGAAAAAAGGCATAGTATAGTCTGTCGTTCATTTGGTGGAAAAAAAACTCAGTTTAAAATTTCGACATTTTCATGAAAAAAGTCATACTATAGTATGACTTTTCATGAAAATTGATGAAAATTTAAACTGAGTTTTTTTTTCACCAAATTAATCGACAGACTATACTATGCCTGTTTTCATGAAAATTTTCGACATTCTATACTATGACATTTTTTTACGAATATTTTCGACATGCTATAGTATGACTTTTTTCATGAAAATTTTCGACATACTGTACTATGACTTTTTTTCATAAAATTTTTAGACATACTATACTATGACTTTTTATCATGAAATTTTCGACATACTATATACTATGACTTTTTTTTCATAACATTTTCTACATACTATACTATGACTTTTTTTTCATAAAATTTTCGACATACAATAGTATGACTTCTTTTTCCATAAAATTTTCGACATACTATACTATGACTTTTTATTCATGAAAATTTTTGACATACAATAGTAAGACTTTTTTCCTTAAAATTTTCGACATACAATACTATGACTTTTTATTCATGAAATTTTCGACATACTGTACTATGACTGTTTTTCATGAAATTTTCGACTACTATACTCTGACTTTTTTTTAATAAAATTTTCGACATACTATACTATGACTTTTTTTCATGAAAATTTTCGACATACTGTACTATGACTTTTTTTCATAAAATTTTCGACATACTATACTATGACTTTTTATCATGAAATTTTCGACATACTATATACTATGACTTTTTTTTCATAACATTTTCTACATACTATACTATGACTTTTTTTTCATAAAATTTTCGAGATACTATACTATGACTTTTTATTCATGAAAATTTTTGACATACAATAGTAAGACTTTTTTCCTTAAAATTTTCGAGATACTATACTATGACTTTTTATTCATGAAATTTTCGACATACTGTACTATGACTGTTTTTCATGAAATTTGACATTCTATACTATGACATTTTTTTACGAATATTTTCGAAAATTTTCATGAAAAAAGTCATGTCAAAAATATTCGTAAAAAAATGTCATAATATAGAATGTCGAAAATTTTAATGAAAAAAGGCATAGTATAGTCTGTCGATTCATTTGGTGGAAAAAAAACCCAGTTTAAAATTTCGACATTTTCATGAAAAAAGTCATACTATAGTATGACTTTTCATGAAAATTGACGAAAATTTAAACTGAGTTTTTTTTCCACCAAATTAATCGACAGACTATACTATGCCTGTTTTCATGAACATTTTCGACAGTCTATACTATGACATTTTTTTACGAATATTTTCGAAAATTTTCATGAAAAAAGTCATGTCAAAAATATTCGTAAAAAAATGTCATAATATAGAATGTCGAAAATTTTAATGAAAAAAGGCATAGTATAGTCTGTCGTTCATTTGGTGGAAAAAAAACTCAGTTTAAAATTTCGTCAATTTTCATGAAAAGTCATACTATAGCATGACTTTTTTCATGAAAATTGAAGAAATTTTAAACTGAGTTTTTTTTCCACCAAATTAATCGACAGACTATACTATGCCTTTTTTCATGAAAATTTTCGACATTCTATACTATGACATTTTTTTACGAATATTTTCGAAAATTTTTGTGAAAAAAGTCATACTATAGCATGTCGAAAATATTCGTAAAAAAATGTCATAGTATAGAATGTCGAAAAATGTTCATGAAAAAAGGCATAGTATAGTCTGTCGATTAATTTGGTGGAAGAAAAACTTAGTTTAAAATTTCGAAAATTTTCATGAAAAAAGTCATAATATAGCATGTCGAAAATTTTCGTGAACAAATGTCGTAAATATTCGTAAAAGAATGTCATACTATAGTATGTCGAAAATTTTATGAAAAAAAGTCATAGTATAGTATATCGAAAATTTTCATGAAAAAAAGTCATAGAATAGTATGTTGAAAATTTTATGAAAAAAAAGTCATAGTATGGTGTGTTGAAAATTTTATGAAAAAAAAGTCATAGTATAGTATGTTGAAAATTTTCATGAAAAAAAGTCATAGTATTGTATGTCGGAAATTTTATGGAAAAAATTCATAGTATAGTTTGTCAAATCTTCATGAAAAAAAAGTCATAGTATAGTATGTCTAAAATGTTATGAAAAAAAAGTCATAGTAGAGTATGTCGAAAATTTTCATGAAAAAAGGCATAGTATAGGATGTAGATTCATTTTGTAGTAAAAAAAAACTCAAATTTTTAGAATTTCGAAAATTTTCATGAAAAAAAGTAATACAATAGTATGTCGAAAATTTTCATGAAAAAGGCATAGTATAGAATGTCGAAAATGTTCATGAAAAAAGGCATAGTATAGTATGTAGATTAATTTTGTGGTAAAAACAACTTGTTTTAGAATGTCGAAAATTTTCATGAAAAAAAGGTCATACTAGAGTGTGTCCAAAAGTTTCGTGAAAAAATTTCATCGTATAGAATGTCGAACATTTTCATGAAAAAAGGCATAGTATAGTATGTAGATGCATTTTGTGGTAAAATAAAGTCATAGTATTGTATGTTGAAAATTTTATGAAAAAAAGTTACAGTATAGTATGTCCAACATTTTATGACAAAATAGTCATAGTATTTTATGTCCAAAATTTTATGAAAAAAAAGTCATAGTAGTATGTCGAAAATGAAATAGAATGTCATAGTATGTCGAAAAAATAAAAAAAATCATAGTATAGTATGTCGAAAATTTAAGTCATAGAAAAGTATGTCGAAAAAATAAAAAAAATCATAGTATAGTATGTCGAAAATTTAAAAAAGTCATAGAATAGTATGTCGAAAAAATAAAAAAAATCAGTCGAAAATTTCATGAAAAAAAAGTTAGTTTAGTATGTCGAATATTTAAAAAAGTCATAGTATGTCGAAAAAATAAGTCATAGTATCGTATGTCGAAAAAAATCATAGTACAGTATGTTGAAAAAATCAAAAAAATCATAGTATAGTATGTCGAAAAAATCATAGTACAGTATGTCGAAAAAATAAAAAATCATAGTATAGTATGTCGAAAATTTTAAAAAGTCATAGTAAGAGTATGTCGAAAAAAATCATAGTACAGTATGTCGAAAAAATCATAGTACAGTATGTCGAAAAAATCAAAAAATAAGTCATAGTATAGTATTTCGAAAATTTTCATGAAAAACAAGTCACAGTATTGTATTTCGAAAAATTCATAAAAAAAAAAGTCATAGTATAGTATGTCGAAAATATGAAAAAAAAGTCAGTATTATATGTCGAAAATTTTATGAAAAAGAAGACATAGTATAGTATGTCGAAAATTATCAAAAAAGTCATAGTATAATTGTTGAAAAAAATTCATAATATAGTATGTCAAATAAAAAAAAAAAAAGAAGAAAAAAGTCATAATAAAGTATGTAGAAAAAATTATAAAAAAGTCGCAGTATAGTATGTCAAGACAAATACACATTTAGAAACAAGCTACAAATTATAATATCTTGGAAAATGGCGTTTAAGACTTTTTAAGGGCCTCACTTCTTTCTAAATTGATTCATCAACTTTTAATACTATTTTAAGACTCCACAGACACCCTGTCTCAATTTTTTGCCTCTTGGTAACTGGGACACATTATACAGAATACGTTTTGAATTAAATCAGGATGGAAAGCATGTAAATTATCAAATTAACTTTAGTAAATAGCAATTTAATATGAAAATCCTCATCCTGAGTTACTGTATGTTATTGGACACTATGAATTAGAACTGTTCACTGCTGCTTAATGCGTTTCAAGTTGATTTTCAACCATTAGGTGGATGCAGTCTGTCTGTCCTAGTAACTGTGAAGTGCAGTAACACCATCTAGTGGAGTTTCAGCAAAAGAGCAACAACAGGGTTTTTTCAGGCTTCTTTTAAATCTTAATCCTCATTTAATCAATAGTCTTAATATTACTTTTTATTTTAAAATATCAAACAAATTCCAATAATGCATTTCAACATAATTTGTCTAATCGTCTGCAGTTTTAAAGAAGGACAGGACAACCTGTTTGATGCTATCAAGATTATATTTCATAAAGTACTTTCAGCCAAACCATGCAGAACATACACCGCCATTAGTGTCCGACAGAAACCTTGTACCGGCAATTTGGTATCTCAATTACTGAAAAACAATACAAGTTCCAGCTTGTGTGACAGTTTGTCATTATAGTAATCAAATCAATTGATAGAAGTGTGGAATGTTAAAGGACTATTGCACAAAAAAATGTAAAAATTGCTCTCATCTACTCACCATTATGTCTATTGAAAAAATCATAGTACAGTATGTCGAAAAAATCATAGTACAGTATGTCGAAAAAATCAAAAAATAAGTCATAGTATAGTATTTCGAAAATTTTCATGAAAAACAAGTCACAGTATTGTATGTCGAAAAATTCATAAAAAAAAAAGTCATAGTATAGTATGTCGAAAATATGAAAAAAAAGTCAGTATTATATGTCGAAAATTTTATGAAAAAGAAGACATAGTATAGTATGTCGAAAATTATCAAAAAAGTCATAGTATAATTGTTGAAAAAAATTCATAATATAGTATGTCAAATAAAAAAAAAAAAGAAGAAAAAAGTCATAATAAAGTATGTAGAAAAAATTATAAAAAAGTCGCAGTATAGTATGTCAAGACAAATACACATTTAGAAACAAGCTACAAATTATAATATCTTGGAAAATGGCGTTTAAGACTTTTTAAGGGCCTCACTTCTTTCTAAATTGATTCATCAACTTTTAATACTATTTTAAGACTCCACAGACACCCTGTCTCAATTTTTTGCCTCTTGGTAACTGGGACACATTATACAGAATACGTTTTGAATTAAATCAGGATGGAAAGCATGTAAATTATCAAATTAACTTTAGTAAATAGCAATTTAATATGAAAATCCTCATCCTGAGTTACTGTATGTTATTGGACACTATGAATTAGAACTGTTCACTGCTGCTTAATGCGTTTCAAGTTGATTTTCAATCATTAGGTGGATGCAGTCTGTCTGTCCTAGTAACTGTGAAGTGCAGTAACACCATCTAGTGGAGTTTCAGCAAAAGAGCAACAACAGGGTTTTTTCAGGCTTCTTTTAAATCTTAATCCTCATTTAATCAATAGTCTTAATATTACTTTTTATTTTAAAATATCAAACAAATTCCAATAATGCATTTCAACATAATTTGTCTAATCGTCTGCAGTTTTAAAGAAGGACAGGACAACCTGTTTGATGCTATCAAGATTATATTTCATAAAGTACTTTCAGCCAAACCATGCAGAACATACACCGCCATTAGTGTCCGACAGAAACCTTGTACCGGCAATTTGGTATCTCAATTACTGAAAAACAATACAAGTTCCAGCTTGTGTGACAGTTTGTCATTATAGTAATCAAATCAATTGATAGAAGTGTGGAATGTTAAAGGACTATTGCACAAAAAAATGTAAAAATTGCTCTCATCTACTCACCATTATGTCTATTGAAAAAATCATAGTACAGTATGTCGAAAAAATCATAGTACAGTATGTCGAAAAAATCAAAAAATAAGTCATAGTATAGTATTTCGAAAATTTTCATGAAAAACAAGTCACAGTATTGTATGTCGAAAAATTCATAAAAAAAAAAGTCATAGTATAGTATGTCGAAAATATGAAAAAAAAGTCAGTATTATATGTCGAAAATTTTATGAAAAAGAAGACATAGTATAGTATGTCGAAAATTATCAAAAAAGTCATAGTATAATTGTTGAAAAAAATTCATAATATAGTATGTCAAATAAAAAAAAAAAAGAAGAAAAAAGTCATAATAAAGTATGTAGAAAAAATTATAAAAAAGTCGCAGTATAGTATGTCAAGACAAATACACATTTAGAAACAAGCTACAAATTATAATATCTTGGAAAATGGCGTTTAAGACTTTTTAAGGGCCTCACTTCTTTCTAAATTGATTCATCAACTTTTAATACTATTTTAAGACTCCACAGACACCCTGTCTCAATTTTTTGCCTCTTGGTAACTGGGACACATTATACAGAATACGTTTTGAATTAAATCAGGATGGAAAGCATGTAAATTATCAAATTAACTTTAGTAAATAGCAATTTAATATGAAAATCCTCATCCTGAGTTACTGTATGTTATTGGACACTATGAATTAGAACTGTTCACTGCTGCTTAATGCGTTTCAAGTTGATTTTCAATCATTAGGTGGATGCAGTCTGTCTGTCCTAGTAACTGTGAAGTGCAGTAACACCATCTAGTGGAGTTTCAGCAAAAGAGCAACAACAGGGTTTTTTCAGGCTTCTTTTAAATCTTAATCCTCATTTAATCAATAGTCTTAATATTACTTTTTATTTTAAAATATCAAACAAATTCCAATAATGCATTTCAACATAATTTGTCTAATCGTCTGCAGTTTTAAAGAAGGACAGGACAACCTGTTTGATGCTATCAAGATTATATTTCATAAAGTACTTTCAGCCAAACCATGCAGAACATACACCGCCATTAGTGTCCGACAGAAACCTTGTACCGGCAATTTGGTATCTCAATTACTGAAAAACAATACAAGTTCCAGCTTGTGTGACAGTTTGTCATTATAGTAATCAAATCAATTGATAGAAGTGTGGAATGTTAAAGGACTATTGCACAAAAAAATGTAAAAATTGCTCTCATCTACTCACCATTATGTCTATTGAAGCACCAGTAAAGTTAGTTAGTATGTCAGTATAGCATACAGTTATTAACTCTATTATATTTAGCTTTACCCCAAACAATAATTTTACTTCTTGTATTCATGTCATTGGGTTAAGCAAGTAGGCTCTATATGTAATTGTTTAGATAATTGGGTAATTGAATAGTTAGTGGACATTTGGGCTGAAGCTCTTGCTCTTTAGAAACATAGGATGTGTAAACAGTTGTTTTTGTTGTACTTTTTAGATCTCTAAAGTTCATTGTCCACGTCTGTTGCTGTACAGAGGTAAGTAATGACTATACAATGTTCATTTCTGTGTTAACTATTCCTTTATGAAAAAATATGGAGAAATGATTTAGACTTTCTCAACAAATTCTCAGGGAACAAGGTTTGTGAAGGACAAATGTAGAAAAATCACGCAAAAATATAAATTGTAATGTTTCGTTCTTTTCCAGAGAAGTTTATGTAACAAGGGTAAAATAATATAACTGAAGGATTTAACATACTCTGTTCTACCTCTGCAAGAGGGACTTAACTGAAAAACAAAGCTGATTTAGTGCTCTCATAGTCACATATATCACCAAAATATAATTAGCTTGAATACTGTTAGCACCTGTGACCACAGCTTAGGTCTTAATACTAATATCTTTCTTCACGTAAACTTAGAAACTTTAACTTAAAACACTTTGAGACCTCAATTTGTAGCCATGATAGATTTATTGACCAGAGTCTTACACTGTACATAAAGTCAGGGTCTCCTTTAAAATTTAAAATGTTTTTGAAGGTCTCTTTGAAAACTGCACCAGGTAAGTTTACATGTTGTTAAACAGGAGCAGGATAACAGGTGTGTCCCTCCTGTACATGTGGCTACAGTCTCGATCAGATATATAGTCTCCTGTAAAGCAGCATCTTCAAATTCAAGAATTATAAAGATTAACACTAAATCATAGGAAAAGCAATAGAAATATGTCAGAATAATATGATAAGACACGTAACTAGGAAATATACATAAGATTAAATTAATCTTTTTCCTAGTTAAGTGCCTTTTGATGATGATATTCTGATATATTTCGATTGCTTGTCCAGTGATTTAGTGTTAATCTTTATAATTCTTGACTTTTAAGATGTTGTTTTACAGGAGACTATATATCTGATTGAGTCTGGCTTGCCACCAGTTCCGCGGTTGTAGCCACACTTACACGAGGGACTTGACTATTTAGTCAATGACACACACCTCTGTACCTGATGAAGGGCTAATCTGGGCTCCAAACGTTGTGCTCTTGCTAAATGAATTAAAAAAAAAAAACTGTTTTTGAAAGGGAGAGTCCTGGTGACAGATACAGTACAGTGGAAACCACTTATACTAATAATTGTCCAAGTCAAATTGATCACTATATATCACTGTAAGCGGACTACTTGATAACTATAAGTGAATTATTTAACTAGCATTTTTATAGGAAAGATTCTGTCCCAAGCTTTTTGATTTCACTATAAGTGGTTTCCACTGTATTACTGCACCTGGACAAAAATGATGTACGCATATATTACATACTGCTATATAAACAACGGGCCTCATGCAAGAACTGCTTGTACGAACAGATTTGTTCTTAAGTGGCTTGTACGAGTGATTTAGGAGAACATTCACCAATTTTCTTGTATTTTTAATTTTTTCTTAGGTATGAACACAATCTACGAGTGGTCCAGACCTGTCGTAGGAGTCTGCTGTTATCCAAACCTACGTTTTTCACTAACGGGTTGTATATTTCATTACTTTGAAGCACTTTTGAGTTGAGACCTACAGTATATATAAATCCTATATAAATTACACTTCATAATTATGTTCAACATTATCCTGTTTGACTCTGCAATTTGAATTATAATATTAATCTAAATGTATTCATTTAGCCTAACGATACCATCATTAATTTAAATGGGCCATTGATACTATTGTAAGCCCTGGGATTGGCTCCAGCCTCCAGCCCCCCCCCCCCCCACCGTGACCCTGAATAGGATAAGCAGTTACAGATAATGGATGGATGAATGCTATTGTATAACACTACAATATAAATATGAACATCTCAAACTGCAAAACGACTTAAATTACGCACGAATTGAAGGTTAATTTGTGTCTGTATATAATAAGGTCAACGGGGAGTGTAACCAGGCATATCGCTTACTCCTTTTGAATGCCTTCTTTAGACAGCGCGCTGATGAATGGGGCAGGACGCGTAGCCTTATATGGTATCATTGGGGCGTTAATTATGCTAATTTATCTCATTTACGCACAGGTGGCACTCATCCTGTTTACGCGGGTCATTTACAGTTAGTGTTTTAGTAGTGAAGTTAGGAGCGTTTGCTGAATCTGACGTGGCGCGCTCGTACAAGATAATAGAAAGTTAAGACAAGACTATGAAAATGTTCTTGCATGAGGCCCACTGTGCCCAGTGCAGGTTCAGAGACTAAGATGGAGAAGTACTGTATTAGGTAAACAACAAAAGGGAAGTTCTATGGTACCGGTTAGGCAGCTACAGCAGGGCAGGAGAGAGGCTGGACTCCTTTAATCTCCAGAGCCTTGTTGAACTGCACATCCATCGTCTTAGAGGCTTTGGTGATCTTCAGGTTCCTCAAACAGCCTCTGAAGGAAGTGCTGGTAGAGAGAGCTGCCTGTCGAACTCCATCTGAGAGAGAAATCAAACAGTGACTACGTTTACATGCACAAAATATTCAGGTTTTTGCCTTTATTCGTAAAAAGACAGTATTCCTACTAAGCTGTTTACATGCAGCCATGCATACTCTGATTAATGTTGTCATATTCTGAACAATACAGTAGTGTAATATTATGTAGTCATTGACATCTCATGTGTGGTAATA
This sequence comes from Sebastolobus alascanus, assembly GCA_916701645.2. Taxonomy (NCBI): domain Eukaryota; kingdom Metazoa; phylum Chordata; class Actinopteri; order Perciformes; family Sebastidae; genus Sebastolobus; species Sebastolobus alascanus. The sequence goes on from CAKAOJ020000038.1 coordinate 2,318,648, forward strand.
CATAATAATGGTAATACATATAATAAGTCAGTGTATCTATTTTGAGTGTGTGTACTATAACAGATTACACTTCCTGTGTGTTAGAAGGCAGACATACCCGGATATCCTCCGACGTAGATGGGGTCGTTGGTGTCACACGTGTTGGAGCGAGCGTTAGGACTCTCTGCTTGGCTCTTCTGCTCGTCGACCACCAGCTCCACCCTGTGGCGAAGCTTCTTGGCGGTGACAGAGTGCCACTGGCCGTCGCAGAAGCCCTCGCCCTCGGGCATGTGCTCCGCCGTGATCCGTCCGGCTCCGTTGTCAACGTGGAAGAGCAGCTACGGGAACAGGAAGGAAAAAGAACGAAATTTTTCAGATGTATATGTACTTTATACTGGATATACTAATGCAATGTGTGTCGTACAACTTTCTAAAAGATTAGAATAGATTTAACGTATAATTTAACATCTTTTATTTCATCATCATTTATTTGCTTTCTGGCAGAGTTCGATGAGAGGATCAACACAGTACCACTCCCATAACTGTCCATTAGCTTAGCACAAAGAATGGAAACGGGGACATTTTAACAGACAGACATGAGAGTGGTAGTGAGCTTTTCATCTAACTCTGCCAGAAAGCAAACAAGCATATGTCTCAAAATATTTAACTATTCTTTGAATCATTGTTAGGTACCTTGCCCTCAACGATCTCTAGTCCCAGTCCGTCGTTTGCTTGGTTACTGACGGCTAAAAGCACTCCGTTGGTTCTGCTGGTCCTGAAGTCCAATGCTATCGACACATCCAGACCCACTCTGTAGGAAGCCACTAGAGAAAGAGAGAGAGACATTATTATTCACCTTTATAACAAGAAGATGTAACTGTGCTTTCATTCTGAGTAAAACTGGACTGGATTTTGACTCTAGATGATTTGTAGGTCACTATTAGGTGGTTGTTACGTAGCTGCTAGGGTGTTACACAGTAGCTAATAAAGTCTACAACATGCACATAACTTGTCAGTGTCTCATCTCACCTGCTTTCAGGAAGCCAGTGCCTTCAAAATAGGTGCCCGTCTCCGTGGCAACGAAGCATCTTCCTACCATGTGACTGGAGGTGGGCGTGGCCATGTCCAATTTAAAGTCCTCAACGACGGCCTCAGCGCGACCTAGGAGAGAGAGGGAAGGGTTAATCAGTTGGAGACAAAAATCAAAATGACTAACCTGGATAATTACAAGTGTGTAACACACAGTGGTGGAAGAAGTACTAACTAGTAACTAAAATTATCAAACAAATGTAGTGGAGTAGAATAAGTATAAAGTAGCAGAAAATGGAAATACATTAAAGTACAAGTACCTCAAAATAGTATTTCAGTACAGTGCTTGAGTAAATGTATTTAGTTACATTCCACCACTGGTAACACGTGACATACTGTGATAGCAATCATAAAATACTAATTCCTTACCTGTAGCAGCAGCCTTAGTGCTTACAGCTCCTCCAACCATCTTAAAGTTACGGATACATCCATTAATACTGTAGAGAATCTAGGAACAGAAAAAGACAAAATAATTAATTAATTTTAATTAAAATACCCATCGATCAACAATGAGGTGTAACTACAAATCATGTTGACTGATATCCACTAACAGAGAAATAGGCCACAATAATTGGATATTAATAATCTGTTCTCAGATGTTGTTACATTGGAACCAAGTGAAGTGAATAAACTTAACTGAAACTTGTTGAAATTAAGTACTAAATAGAAATATGGCATCCTGGGTTGACATGCAATTTAAAATGTATATGTATGTGTGTATCTGTGTTTTTTTACCGGTCCGATTCTCTTGCTGGTGTAGTTTATTGGTAATCCTCCAACATACAGCATTCCCACCACGTCTAACAGGTCAGCCTGGTAAGAAAAAGATAAACCATTAATGCAACAATTAAACAATCATTTAAAAAACTTGATCAACGAATGCATGGCTTTAAGATCTGAGGTTTATTACTGGATCATTTGTCTCTATATTTCCTTAAGGGTACAGTGTGTGGGATTTGGCGACATCTAGTGGTGTGGTTGCAGATTGCAACTAACTGAGTACCCGTCCGCTCACTCTTCCCTTTCCAAGACTGTGGTAACGTGAGCCCCCGAGTGCAAGGGCCTTCCTTGCCATAATAACACTACCTTAGGAGCAACAGAAGTCAGACGGCGGCTGGCGGTACCACGGTTGTACACTCTGCGGCTCACATTACGGCAGTTTCACAAGCGTGTCGAAAAATAACGGTGGCCTTCAGGTAACGTAACAACATGAAAGTCTCTCTCTAGAGCCAGTGTTTGGTTTGTCCGTTCTGGGCTACTGTAGAAACATGGCGGAGCAACATGGAGGACTCTGTGATGACGACCCACTCCCTATGTAGATATGAAGGGCTCATTCTAAGCTAACGAAAACACAACGATTCTTAGTTTCAGGTGATTATACACAAATGAAAACATATTATATTATATATAATATATTATTATAATAATAATATTATATTCCATCTCTGCTAATAGATCCTCCTAAATGTTACACACTTCCATTAAAGTATTTTTACTAGTCTCCCATGTAACTACTTGTATGTGAGGTAATGTAGAATATTTCAAATGAAATAGAAAAAAATAACGTACCTTCTTTGGACTGATCATCTGTTTACTGTATTTCCCGTCAACCATCAGGAGACCTCTCTGCTTGTTACGACTCACACGGATCTGAGAGGAAAAAGACAGAATGAAAGGAGGGTAAGAAAGAGATGAGAGGAAAAGAAAGTAGATGGATAGACAGGAAGCTTTCAGACCAACAGATAAGTAAAGTATCAAAAGTGTCAACAGAGACTATATGTTGTCTTGGATGTAAAGAAAGACAAATGTTCATGTGCTGTCACTTGAAATTGAGATTTAGTGTTCATTAACGATGTAACAAAGTAGTTAATTCTTCTAGAAAGTTGGACCTTCTGTGATAAACGAGTCTCCAGGATTTAATGTTCTGGATGGCAGAAAGCAACGAAGCCGTGACATAAAAGAAATGGTGGAAATGAAGTATATAACAACAGTGTCTTTAAGTCTAAAATAGACTTCCAGAAACAAGGAGAAGGCCTAAATTGCCGTCAAACCTTGTTGTCCAGAAAGTCTTTTTCCATTAGAGAGTATATAATAAAGACATAATCTAAATTAATCTATTATTCTGTAGCAAATATAGAATAAATAAATGAATTAAAGCTGGGGTCTGCGATTTATCCAGTATACACTTTTTGTTATATTGGTTGAAATGGTCTTTACACCCCGACAGCAATCCGTTTCTTATGAGCACTGAAAATAGACCGGAAAAGATCCGTCATCTGTAGCTGCTGTAATCCTGTAAAAACGTCTACCAGTCAGTAAAAATGGTCCGGTTGTAAGGAACCAATCAGAAGCCTCCCTGCCTCCCTGCCCGTACTCTAGCCTCAGCGTGCACCAGCGTGAACTCAAAGCGCGTCTCCGCCGCACGTTCACTGGAGAGTGGAAGAGAAAACTCAGCTCTTAAAACACCGACAACGAGAACGAACTCGTACCACTATTACCATATTATCGAAAAATACAACTTTGATTTAGTTGTTTATGTTCTGTTAGTTTACTTTATAAAATACTGCAGATTTAAACTATTTATTCTAACAGCTCAAAGTGAAGTCAGACAAACAGGATTATCAACGAGGGGAGACGGCGGATAGAAAACATTGCCGAACAAAATTTACGTTACTCAAACTGCTTTTTCAGTTACAGAAACAAACGAGTGGACTGATCTCCCTCCAGATATTAGAGTCATGTTAAAAAGGGTCGTGTTGTCTCAGCAGGTATCTCTCTCTTTCCCTCCCCTCTCTGCTGCTCTGTGGCCGGCTCTCCAGCGAGCTGCTGCCCCCCCCCCCCCTTCCCCTCAGTCAACCAGGAAATAAAGCCCCTCGTCTACGAGACCGGTCTCTTGAGAGCGCTCCAGCTCATAGCGGGGTCTGTGTGAGTGAATGCCCGGGTGGAGAGGTGGCGATCCCGGCAGGAGCTAGCTAGCTGTGCCGGCAGTTTGTGGAGCTTCTAAACTCCGACAACAGTTGAGAAAATGTTTGATTCGCCATCTAACATCGTAAAACTGTCAATATTCTAAATCTACACCGTTGATTTCTCGCCTCAACATTTTTCAGAAGTGAATTTAGTGATGAAATAGCTACGAAAAATGTGAAGTAGTTAAGATGCGGCGGTGCTCGTGCATGTGTGTGGGGGGCGTTGCCTTATAAGGAGTTTCGAGGGGAGGGGGGGGTTTAGACGGAGCTCCTGAGGCGATGCGACTTTCAAATTAGGCTAGTTTTCCAAGATCGCAGACCCCAGCTTTAATGAGTGACCAAGCATGAATGAAAGAGTGTCTCACCTTGTGCCAGTTCCCGTCATTGATGGAAAAGGGGACGCAGCCAGAAATGTTTCCATGACCAAGATCATAACCCAGACAGACCTGTCCGTCCTTGATCTGCAGGAGGAGAGAGACAGAGGGGTCATGATGAAGAGATAACAAGCTGATATGGTTAATGTGGCTGTCTATGACCTTTGGTCATGAATATGATGACCATGACAAACTAATTCAGCCTCTGTACAGTCTCAGTGCGCAGAGAAGAAGGATGTGAAAAAAGATGGAGAATATGAGACTCCCTAATTCCAAATGTTAAGTAGAAAGTAGTCGTTCTTCTGCTTTGTGAGCCACTGGGCCTGATTTACTGCTTTATGGCACAAAAAGAAGTGGGGACTGTTCTTCTGATGTCAATGAGAGGTGGTGAAATGGAGTCAAAGGCTGTGCTTTCAGATACAAAGAAGCAACTTGTGTTAGCCTAGACCAGAGGTCGGCAACCTTTCTTATATGAAGTAACATTTTTAAATGTTCTTGTTAATCAATGTGTCATATTATTTGTATAACATAGCAACATTTAAAAAAAAAAAAAAAAAAAAAGATTTTTCTCCCATAATCAGGACATTTTAATTATATATGAGAACACTATATAAGAAGGCTGCAAGAGGTAATTTTGCATGCGGATGAGACGGCACTTCAACATTTCTAAAAAAACTCTCTTGCACACTTACTGCTAGTGTGCTATTGGTTAAGCTACCGTGTGCCAATGGTGGTATGAATGAAAGGTTGCCTAGCCCTGTCCTAAACCAACTTTAATTCAACTTTTGAAGATAGCTAGAATCTTGGGATAAACAGGGAAAATTAAACTACTAAATTATAGAATAACAGTCAGAGCAGTAGGTAGGTACTGTACCTGTATGGTAACAAAGTCAGCGTGGTTGATTCTTGCCATGTAGAGGACGAGACCAGAGTCCTCCTTCGTCCTCAGCTCAAACTCCAATATCAGCCTGAGACACGCACACAAACACAAATCATAGGTTATAAAAACAGAAGATATGATACATATAATAAAACATTTATCAAATGCACAGAAAATCATTTCTTAAACAGGTACAATATGTCTTTGTGATGCATTTTCATCAAAATACTGGATTCTCACAGCGTTTCAACATAAATAGCAATTTCCTGCAAAGGTAATAAAATATAGAGGACAGAACCTGACAGAATAATAATTAAATAAATAAATATGCCATTAAATTAACTAAAAATAATATTAAAAATTAACGTAGGCAAGAAAATAACAAAATGTGACAAATTGATATTTCTTCTTTATTTATTTATCTTTGTAGCTATCTATCTACTCTTCCTACATTTTTATTTATTTATTTTTTATTAACTTTTAAATTTATAAACAATAATATAATACAGTAACACTTTTCCTACCAACGGATGCAGGTAATTCTCTATTAAAATATTTTGCCTATTGGTTTAAATGCCTAAAAATCTCTTCTCACTTAATATAACACATTAACTTATTAAAGCACAAGTATCATCAACCAAATGTAAAATATACAACTCAAATGGTTTGAATTCAATAAGGCAGAGCATGGAACATTACAATAAACTGCATGGAAGACAAATTGCAGTTTAAAGTGAGTCAGACACTTATCTTGCTTTTTCATTTCATCATATTTTGCAGCACTGACATTTTGATTTGGACATCAGGCTACAACACTGCTTAGAGAAAATGTCCAGTAAACAAATGTTACAAGTCTTTGAACTGTTCCTTTTTCCAATCATCCACTAACAAAACTATTAGATCAATACAGTACTTGAAATGTACACAAAACATCGCCTTGTCTAAAGACTTGATGGGTGTGTATCTGTATGGAATTTATTTCCTCATCTTTCCATCATTCTGTTGTTTCTGTTTCTGTCAGTTGGTGAAACAGAAATGTTGTTTTCATGGTTGTCAAGTTAAGAACATGTTCACTAATTCAACACATTGTTATTTATAGAGGATGTTTCTCTGGATTTTGACCTGCTGTACAGCCTGTGTTGGTAGAAATGTGATTCCGTCCAAACTATCACTCACTCACTTCTGGTTTCCTTTATTTATTTAGAGCTGAGCACCAATGTGTGCGATCTGAGCAGAAACCTGACAACATGCACACAAACACGGGTCAGAGTTTGCTGTGTTACATGTGGCAGGAATAGAGCCACATTTACTGTGGTGGAACGTCACTAAGCACATTCACTCAAGTACTGTACAAAAGTACTTTTACTTTACATATCATGCTACTTCCACTACATTAATTTCACGGCTACTACTAGTTACTTTACAGTTTAAGGTGATTTTGGTAGCCCAACAGTGTATAAAGTAGTTAAAATTATCTACACTTCGACCAGCTACAACAGTAAAATGCTACTCCCACGTTAATGCATCATTAACAATAATGTTATAATATAATAGTATAACACTAAGTACATTTTGCTAATAATACTTGTGTATTTTTACTTAAGTATCACTTTCAATACAGAACTTTTACTTGCAATGCAGTGTGTGGTATTTTTATATTGCAGTATTGCTACTTTTACTTAAGTAAAGCTCTTACTCCACCACTGTACATCTGTGTATACAATTAAGATTATTTTGGCAATATTTGTATTATATGCAAATTTTATATTGAGTCTGAGACTGTGGGCCTCTCCTCATACAAATCTTGAGTCACCCCGTCTCCTCGCCGTAGTTTACTTGCTCAGTTTTGCTCAATTCCTGGATGTCTATGGGATCATGATTATGTTATTTAATCCTATAGAAACTCAACAATTGAGCCAAGATTGCTTTATATTGCTGTTTGACATAACTTCAGACTACACCAAATACATAAAAGGATCTGTCCTAAGGCATTTATTACTTTCTGACTCTGGGAAAAAACATAAAATTCCCAAAAACTACTGCATCTCTGAACTATCTCATTAACCAAATCTAGGGCTGGGCAATATATTGATGTTATATTAATATCATATTATGAGACTAGATATCATCTTAATATGGTAAAAGTGTTGTCTTTTCCTGGTTTTAAAGGCTCCATTACAGTAAAGAGATGTAATTTTCTGAACTCACCAGACTTTTCTAGCTGTTCTATTATTTGTCTTTCCTCACTTAGTCATTATATCCATATTACTGATGATTATTTATCAAAAATATCATTTTAAAAGCACCAATAGTCAACCCTACAATATCGTCTCAATAATGATAGAGGTATACGGTAAAAAATGTTGTGCTATTTGATTTTCTCCATATCCCCCAGCCCTAATAATCACACAAATTTAGACTATTCTATGTGAAATTAGTTTGATAACTAAAGTCATATTTTCACTTCCATTCACTGAGTTTCCCCTGAAGCTGTTTGGAGCCCCCCCCCTAGAGAGATCTGCCTCACACTAACACCTCTGACTGTCATTCCTACTATATTGTCAATGTTGGACATTTCTCAAAAAGCTCAGTCTGTTATCTGTGACAGGTGTTATATAACTTAGACTGTGTATCACCTTAAAATACAAACAAATCTGAGAAACACTTACAGCAGAAGCTGGAGGGCAAAATAAAAGGCTGAAATGATTATTCATTCTGAATCCATACCTCTCTCTGACTTTGGTGTCATCAAAGGTGAACCTCATGTGGCTGTTCCTGGTCAGTCCGAACTGATAGGCCTTCTCCAGCGCTGTCGGGGCCACAGCTGATGCACACGAATCCTGCAGATTGGACATAACATGTCAGTTACCCTGACAGTGTTTCACCACACTGCTCCTACATCGCCTCTCGTCAACAGGAACCCGAACACCTGAGCAGAACACGTGTCAATCACACTAATAGGGTTTCTGCTTCTGATGCGCGGGGACCTAAGGAGCTGCTCGGTCACAGCCGCTCATCAAACACTTCTTTATAGAAAACAGGAGTTCACAGAGGATTAAATTCAAGTAGATTATATGGAATATTTCAGATGGTCCCAGCATATTAAAGCTGGTTTAATTGCGATAATCTTTCATCAATGTTTCTTTTCTTCTTCATCACCTCATCAGTTACTGCCAAGGTGGATTTGGCTGACACAGTTTTCAAATCAATGGACCCTCCCACAGTTTGATCATCATAAATCCTGCACATATTTCCTTTTAATCTGAACCAGACATCACACACTGCAGTCTGATCTCCATTTGATTTGTGCTTCACTTTGGCAGCAGGGTAAACAGTATTAGAGGAGCGTTACTGAGCCTCTCGTCAGTTCAGCCGCCGACCAGAAGGTGTCATTGTTGTAATACAAGTAAAGGCTAAATTCTGACTACTTTTTACTCTCTTTCTACTGCAGTTTTCTTTCTTCCACTTGCCTCTTCTTTATTCCTCCTCTCCCTCGTATATCTTTTTCTCCTCGTCTTCCTCCTGTCCTTCCATCTGCTACTTTCTTTTCCTCTATACTCCTTTACTCTCGCATCCCCTTTCATCTCACATTTTTCTCTTCTATTCTTTCCTGTCCTCCTCACCTCTCATTATTTAGTACTCTGTATTATTCTCCCAACAACTCCTCTTCTGCATCCTTTCGCATCTTCCTCTTCCATCAGCTCAACTTTCTTTACTCTAAAATCTCTTCTCCTCTACCTCTCTTGTCGTCCATCTTTTTGATTTTCTACTCCGTTCCTCTACCCTAACTGTTCCTTTTCTCTCCTCTACTATTCTTCTTCTCTTCGCTTTAAAGCAGCAGTAGGTAGAAATATCCTGACAGTAGTGCATGAGACAGGTAATCTGAAAAAAATCATGCATCATCAATCATGAATTAACAGCCAATAGGAACTCTCTCTGAAATGACCTGTGATTGGCCAAAGTCTCCTGTTACGAGCTAGATTTTCTAAAGCCTGACAACAGAGCCATGAGGAGGAGCCGAAGTCTTGAAGAACACTTGAATTACAATATGCTGAAAGATTACTATGGATTTTTGCCCAAAGATGCCAAAAACATTCTTCCTAATGCAGCTTTAATCACTACTCTGCTTAAACTCTCGTATTCACTGTTTTTTCTGATTTCTTCTTCTATTCACCTTTATCTCTTCTTTAATTATTCTGTATAGTGTCCCCTCTCCTTCCATCTTTCACCCTTTCCTTTCTTCTCTCTCCTCCTGCTCCCTCCTCTTACTTCCTTATCCTCCCCACTCCTCCTCCTCTCCTGATCTTGTAGATCTCCTATTGTGTCCTCTACGTCGATTTATACTCACCTTTCTTTAAGCCCTCTCCTCTTTTGCTTAATTTTCTTTCGACCCTTCTGACTTTTCCCACCTTGCCAAATCTCCTCATCATCCCCTTCAATGTTTTTCAAATCAATTTCCTCCCTCCGCATCATCTTTCCTCCTCTCTTCACCATTTCCTGCCCTACCGCCTCCTTTCCTCTCTCCTTTCATATCTTACCGTCATATCTCCTCTACATTCACCTGTCTATTTCTTCTCCATCACACACTCCTGCCTCCAATGGAGGCTTTTGATGTCCTCCTCTCCTCCATCGTCTCAACTCTCCTGTTCACCATCTCCACTCTCACTTCTTCTCACCTGATTCTGTTCATTTCCCCTCCAATCTCTTCATCCCATCTCCTTTCCTCTCTTAAAAACATCTCCTAATAAGTAATAAAGCTGCTCTGCCATACCTCCAGTGTTAGTGTGAGACAAAGTTAGAGAGAGAGGAAGAGCGTCTGAGACGACCGAGCGTCTCTGTGTGTCTTAATCTCTTCTCCTCTCTTGTTCTCTTTCAAGTGAAGACATTCCCCACACCGTGACCTTGCTTTGTTACAGCTGACACTCACCTCTTATCGCGCTCTGTCCTCATATCCGCTCCTCCTCCTCAACCTCCCTCTTTTTTTTTTCCTCTTTCACATTATCTCCCTATCTAACAAAAGGGAGATGTCACTTGCTCAGAAGCTCTTTCCTTCCCTCTCCTTTCATTCTCCTCCCGCTTCCTCTCCTCCGTCTTTCCATTAAGCCAACAAAAGGCGGCCGCCGCTCTGTTCAGACTCTCCCTCTCTCTCTCTCTCTCTCCCTTTCCTCCTCTTCCTCCATGGCTGCACCTTTTCTCTCCGCTCACATCTATCCCCCTCTCTGTCTTCTATCCTCTTTCATCCCCCTCTTCTTCCCTCCCTTTCTCTCATCCCCTCTTCGTCTTTCCATTAAGCTAACAAAAGGAAGACGGGCCATTCAGAGTGGCTGGTCTTTGGTTGGAGGTCACACCAATAGAAGTCATTAGTCTGGTTTTTGTATAAGTGTGTGTGTGTGTGTGTGTGTGTGTGTGTGTGTGTGTGTGTCGTTGCCACCACTCTGGAGAGATCAGAAGTTTTCGCTCAGCTTATTGTAGTTTTCAGAGAAGCTACTCTTTTGGCCTCTGGTAGTAATTATTAGCTTTAGCTATAAATGTTTTACTGCTCAACTCATAACCAATTTAAAGACAATACAGTGCAATGCTGCTTAAAGGGATAGTATGGGGCTGTATGGGGTACTTATCCATAGTCAGTGTATTACCTACGGGGGTTGCTGGTCTACCGCTGCCTCTATCTGTTAGTTAGTTTGTGTTATTATGTGACTTTGGTTAGTTTGGATTCACCAAAGTCGCACAATAACACAAACAAACTAACAGGCAGCGGTAGACCAGCAACCCCCGTGTTCTACGAGGTAAAATTACAGGTTTTTTCAATGGAGTCTGGTGGATTAGGCGAAAGCATAGATGGATACAACGGCTTCAGCTCCCCATCAGAAAAGGGCTGTCTGACGGCAAGGTAAAGCAGTGAAAATATTCTAAATATAGCGTACACTTAAACTGATACTGATTCTTTTAGGTGGCCAAAATACGTTTTCCTGCCGGCCCCGTCCACAGCAGTACATTACTTTGCTCCCGTGTCAGTACTCTCTCCAAACTAAGGGCGTGCTGACCGTCATCTACTGTAGGTAATACACTGACTATGGATAAGTACCTCATACAACCCCACTTCAAAACACCCAGACTATCTCTTTATGCATATGTTACTGCTCACTATATTGCTTAATAGTGTTTCAAACTTGTCTTGAATTGAAATTAGAAAAGCTTGAGGCAACTAATACTGCAGATGCTTTACAGCTGCACCAACATCCTCAGGAGGCAGATGTTTACCAAAACTCTGGTAGATACAGTTTAAAGCACATCAATATATAAACTAATCACCTGAAAAGAAATGGAAATGCTGGAATGAGAGTCAACAACTGGGTGGCCAGTTACAACACTTCACCAGAAGAGTATCAAACGATCTCCCTTCTCTCAATAATTAATGTCAGGGGCTCTCGGGCAAAGCACTTAACCTCCAGCTGCTCAAGCCGAGCTGGTCAGTGCTCAGTACAAATGTGAAGCAGGTAGATGAAGAAAGCTTCACTCAACTGAATTTTTTCTGAGTGAAAACAGGTTGAAAGAGAAAATAACTAAGTGAGAAAAACACTTTAAAATGGAAGACAGGAATAAGCTATCTCCCATAACCGGGATATTCAATTTTAAATTATACAAATAAAAAGTTGTAATCAGGAATAATATATATTAATATATATATTAATGAGAGAGCAAGTCAGAAAGGTCTGAGGTTACAGTACTTCTTCAGAGCCACAGACAGGGTCGGCTAGAAGTATTGAGAGTCCAATAAACGCATTGGTTGGTTTTATAATAATGACAAAAATATAGAATATCACCAGCCTTATCCTTTAAACAGTGTCAATTTTGTGTGTGTGTGTGTGTGTGTGTATGAATACCATGTCAGCAGTGGGCTCCTGTTTAGCGGTGGGCTGGGCTGCAGCAGCAGTGGGTGTAGCAGCAGGAGCTGGAGGGGGCGTGGCCTCCTGCAGGGTCAGCAGTCAGGGAGCAGGAAGGAAGGAGGATTAGTGGCAGCCACAGAGCCAGAATGGAGACAGTGTTTATGAAGCCCCGTCTCCTAAAAAGTACGTTCACACACAACTGAACTGCATTCTCAATCACGTTTGGAGTGAAACGCATTTTGTCTTTGACGTATCACAAATACGTTTGTAATGGTAGTCCGCGGAAGGCCGTAGCAAGTGACGTAGTACAACGAGCGACTTTCCCTGAGGAGACCGCTGTTCGTGTCCCGTGTGAAACTAAAAGTCAACATACTTCACTTATTTTACATTACAAACGTAATAATTTTAATCCAAACCGTGATGGGTTTTTTTTGCCGAAACATAACCAAGTAGATTTGTGTTAACGTTAACCACGTGTTTAAAACTGTTTAAAACTGTTTAAAACTGTTTAAAACTGTTTAAAACTGCGACCGTAATCTGGGAGAAAATATGTTTCCTTCAAAACGTAATTGAGAATGCAGTTTAGTTGCATGGGAACATAATTTTGTAGGACAGGGTTGGTTTATGACACAGCCCTCCAATCAGCTACAAGAAGGCAAAGATGTCATAAACATGAAAGGTCAAAGATGTTAATGAAGCAATGGAGAAAATTTTAGACTCCAGCTCCCTTTTTTTACCCCGAACTGAAGCATAATTACTACAGGAATGTTGAACAATATTGAATTCAAGTGGTTCCGTTGTTAGACTGACCATGTTAGATTGTGTTACCTCTGGAGAAGAATAAGAAAGGACTGTTTCCATGTTTTATTTCAGTGTGACTGAGGGGAAATTAGAGAGCTGTGATTTAAAAGCCTAATTAGAGGAAGTTGTCATGATCTCATCAATCAGAACAGCAAGTAAAAAAAGAAAAGAAATGTGAATCTTATTGTTCAGAGTTTCAGTGGAGCCTGTGAGGTGCCACTTATAGAGCCGCTTCAACCTCTAAACTGGTGCTCACAACTATCTCAAGAATCACAAATACAGAATATGTTGTAACAGAAAAGTGGGAGATAAAGTAGCCTCTTTATTCAAGCACATGCTGAGACTGTTGTTTACTGTCTGCTGTGTGATTCAACTTGTGATTACTTCTTCAGTCTGACAATATCCTTTTTCTGCTGGTGAAAAATGCATTGTTGCGATCTGTGTGCAGAGCGCTGTCACGTGGTGCAGCAGCACAACAACTAAAAAAATAGTAATGGTGTAAAATTGTGCCCAACAATTATAAAAACTGTCTTTATAAAAAGCTGTTTCATAATGATGTGTTTATGATCCATTAAAACACAAACATGACTACTCTGCTGAAGGTGGAAAAAGGTGCATCTAGATTTACTCTCAAATTAGTGTCTGTATAAGTCTAATCACATTTTATTAAATTAGGGCTGTCAAAGTTAACTAATTTGCCTTAACGCATCTTGCGATTTTTAGGTTGTAGTGGGCTCAGTTTTAAAGCTAGAGTGAAGATACTGGTATCATGTAAAACTAAAAAACCTAAAGAATCCATCGGTACCAGCCATGTCACACTAGTTTGTCAGGAAGGAGGTTAAATAACGCTCCAAAGTTATGCTAAATTTTGGCGAGGAAAAACTGGCATGGCCGTTTTCAAAGGGGTCCCTTGACCTCTGACCTCAAGATATGTGAATGAAAATGGGTTCTATGGGTACCCACGAGTCTCCACTCTATTTCTCTCTGGATTCTGGACAATATTTGTTATTTTTTTGTGTTGTTAATTGATTTCCAGTAATAAATATATACATACATTTGCATAAAGCAGCATATTTGCCCACTCCCATGTTGATAATATTATTAAATACTTGACAAAACAGATAAAAAATGTGCAATTAATCGCGATTAAATATTGTAATCGATTGACAGCACTAGTAAATATCTAGATTTACTTTTACTGTCTAATTAGTGCATCTGTCTCTACAGATCTAATCATAAATAAATAAATCAGTTGTGTAATAACCAAGTAGCTTGGAGTATCCTCAGGGTAACCCGGTGTCATGTTTCAGCTAGTATAAATATCAAAGAGAGAGACACTCTCTACAATAATACATACTGTAACAGAGGCCAGTGAAACAGAAGCTAACTCATGAGAGACTTTGGTTCTCTGTAATATACAAACAGTGATGTTGGTGAAGTAAAGGTCATGTCCTCTAAAGACTTTAATCTTTTTGAAAAATATCTCCCATTTCCCTCTGAGGTCTGGTGAGGCATTTGCTTGTGTTTTGTAATTTGTTTTGGCCGTAATGGAAAGCTGTTCCAAGAGTCAACAAGATCTACATTAAGAAAACACCCCACATGAATCATAACGATAATCACTCACTGAAATATGGTGAAAACTTACCTTCAACCTCAGTAAAATTGTAGAGCTACGCTTCTCACAGCCTGCAATCTACTCTATATCATAAAGCAGATGAACTTACAGCCCATAAAGCACCAAACCACAGAGTTATTGCGAAGCTTGCAAAGCTCTTTGGCTCTGTGCTTCATGATCAATGTCCTTTTAGAGGTGTAGTTTAGCAGATAACTGGGTAACTGATAAACTATGACTGCTGTAAGGCTTATAATAGATTAAATATATATTCTATCCCACTGCTAAGGGTATGATGTGAATGACTCACTGCCTACCAGCCTCTTAGCATAGTAGCTAAATGTTAGCGGAGAGTGTTTTGGCTCCTGTGGGCTCATAAAGCATAAATGGCATGCACAGTTAGCGTAGCGTAGCGCCGTGGCTCCGCACTGTATGACAGGCTGCCAGAGGTGGAGTTTAGTGGCTCAAGGCTAAAGGGACTATAAAGAAGAGTTAATGGTCTGTACAACTGCTATGTGATGAAGCGCTAAGCTAACAGGGCGAGGCCACGGCTGCATTTCATCAGAGAGAAATAGGTGTGTGAGTGTTTGTGTGTATGTCTGAGTAAAAAGAAAAGACTATGGTGGAGCAGGACATGTGTGCGCTTCTGTAAATGTGAGTGCATATGTGCTTCTTTTTTACTGTACATATTCTCTATATATTTGTGTCTTATGTGCATCTGTATGTACATGTGCCAACAGCTTAAAATAGGCCGCCTACACAAAATTATTGACCATTATATTACTGTAAATAAAACCCTCTGGTGTAATATGAATATCCCTTACTTTCTTACATATTTCATTAATTTTGAATACCTTTGGTTGAAAAATATTAATGATGAAACTTATTCCCATGAGTGTTTAGTAGTCCAAGTGCGTGTCTGTGTTCCCACGTTAATTTGAGCCACTTACAGCGGGAGGAGCTGGAGTCGGTGTAGTGGTCGGGGTCACTGGAGGCCTGAGTGGCTTCGACTCCTCCTTTTCCTTCTCGATCTCCTCTTCTTCCGGCAGAAGAGGTGGCTCAGGGGCGAGGTTTGGGCACTGGCCGATTTCGGCATTCTCAAAGGACACAGGCAGGGAGAAATCTGAGAGACTGAGAGATGGACGGGCGATTAGATTTTAAATTACTGGATCTTTCGCTGACACAGACAGGAACGTCAGAATCAGCTAAAATTACAGGGAGCTGTTGAGGTGTGTTCAGACTGAATGCTATACTACATTTCCCCTTCCTTTAATAGCATAAATTTGACAAATGCACTGTTTGTGCAGTCCATTTAAATTTGCATACAGAACAGGTGTTTTGTACATGTCAGAGTTTCCACTATAATTGTAAGAGAACCCCTGCCAAACCAAACAAAAACCTTGTTTATAATACCAAAAATAACGCCAAACATCCCCTTGCGTTTCTCTTATATTCATTCTGCAGGGGCGCATCGCTGTGAGTCTATAAACGAGGCAAGTGTCTGGTTAATTCACAGCAGGACAAAGTGTCTGTTATTTAAACTGCTAAAGTCAGTTGAACAAGTGAAGTGAAGACAAGAGAACGCTGTCGATTACAAACTGGCTCGGTAGTGAATGCAACGCTAAAGTGCTGACAGATCTACACCAGAGGCCTGTACCACGAAACAGGATTTGGGGTTAGCGAGGTAACTTCAGGGTTTTCCGTACGAAGGTGGATCACTTCTTACCGGGGTAGATCGCCATGGTAACTTATGCTGAACACCTAACCTGCTCCGGAGCAGGTTATGTTCCAGATAAGAGATCAACTCGTATAAAAGCACCGCCTACTGACCAATCAGAGCTCGGTGCATGGATCGTATGATAATATTACACAAATGCAAAGAAGTTACAGTGATAATTTATTTTAAATGAAAAATCAACTCCTGGCATTTACACCTGGTGTTCTTCACCACTGTTTTGGAAGAAAGAAATAACGGAGAAACAGGAGAACCAGCTTTAAAAGTGATGTATTTTTTTTTTTTAAATAAGTGCTGTGCGATAGATCTAATTTATATGCCGATGTGAAGAGTGGTTCATGTCGATTTCGTAATGTGGCTGATAAATATTTGAAAAAGTAACTGATGAATATTTAAAGAAAGTTTAAAGTGTTACATTTGAGAACCCGGCCCATCCGCCAGGCCAAAGCAGTCAAACTAGGAGAAACACTGCATGTACAGACAAGTCTGTAACATTGAATCTTCAGGCTGAACTGACTATCACCATTAGTGGCTATTAGGAGTGGAAATTTGTGCCATCTAGAGCAAATTTTCATCTGTTCGTGTTTCAATACACTTTGTATTGAATCACCTTGCCTCTTCGATTTGTTTTGTGTGTAGTCTGAATGCATCTGAACTAGATCAAGGGTCAGGGCCACAGTGCACTCACTGAAAAGGTTCCTATTACCATGGTATGATCATGTTTAAGTGCTAGAAAAAGGAAGTATAGTAAGAGTTATTCAAGATGAATTAATTAAACAATATATATTCAATACAAATTAATGTAGATTCCAAGAAAATACACATAAAGAATGATGAGGACTCACTGAAAGAGAGACAGATGTATATTAGCTAGAGGTTATAGTGTCGGGGTGATGGGGCTGAAATGAGGTGAACGATAGACAAACAGACACAAACATAAACACACAAAGATGAGAGAGGGATGTAATTTGAGTTATGAGTATGTTTATGATATTGGACAGCTCTATTACTGCTGTTCAGGCAGAAAGAGACGCTGGCTTTATCTTCATCATCATCAGTAGCATCATCATGACCTCGTATTAACAACACTTTAACTCAGCAGTGTATGAGTCTGTCGGCCGCTGCCAGAAAACATTATTGGGTAAACATTAGGGCAACGAGGGAACGCTGCACGGTTTGAAGCACGAGTATTAATACGGTGCATTTATGGTGAACAGTTAAAGTTTACTGGAGTAAAGTAAATAGGTCAGTTCTGCCTGTCAGTGTTTTAAGAGAATTATCCAAAATCAAAAGTTGACTGTTCTTTTGCTCCATATTTATCTTGTGTTGTCAGAAACATACTATATGTGGATGTATAAAAATCTAAAAAAAATTGTTATTTACAAAATGTTTACGTTCAGTTCATTTGTAATTACTGTCTAATTTATATTACTTTATTTATTTATTTTATTTATGCTGTATTTTATCCCGTATTTTAACTTGCACTATTTAATGTTTAGAGTCTCATTTTGTTTTACTTGCATGATTATTTTCTTTTTCTTTTTTTTATATACATATTTAATGAGCATTGTTGGAGGGAGCCTGAGACTGAAGAGTTTCATTGCCAACGACTGCTTCTCTGTAATTGTTGTGCATCTGATAAATAAAGAACTTGAACTTCTCTACTCTGTTCCAATACCAGTCCTTCAAAAAGACCAAAGCATGATCGTGACCCCCAGAACACACTGTACATTTTAAGGGAGATGAATAAGACCAAGTGCTCTGCTTCAATCTGCTCAACAATACTTCAGGTTCAAGAAAAAGCCATTTTTAGCTCTGTGTTTCAGTAAACATAGAAAATCTGAGTGCATATTTAGAGGAGATGTTACGTACACAGCGTTGACCATGAGGTTCCATATACATCCCTGGAACGGGACGTTGGCTCTGTTGGACGTCTGCTCTACGTCTGCAGGAATACCACCGAGGAAGAGGCGCTGCAAGCTCACTGGCTGGTCGTTGGGAAGCGCCGCCTCCCTCTTGGCCTCCTCGTCCACCTGAACTGCAAAAGATCTGGTGGAAAGCACCCACAGAGACAAAAACACAGGAATTATTACATTGATTATGCAGAGTAAAAGTCTTCATCAGCGACACGTAGGAGCAACAGACACATGAACACCAACCTGCCAGGTAGCCTCTCTATACGCAGCGAGTGCTCTCTCCCATCATTCAGTATGCCTTGCTCAGGTCGCCTGATGACACGACGCGGACTGTGGCTGCCGGTGAACACCAAGACCTCCAGAGAGCCTCTGTTCAGCATGACTGAGAGGTAGGGCTGCAGGAGTTAGAGATAAACTTTATTAGCTGTGGAAATCTGCACATCCAGACTCTCAGGACTCAGAGCTGGAGATGAAATGAGACGGTAAAGTTCAGCTTGATGTACGAGAGATAGGCTTTCACTATAAACACTATACAGTGTATACCAAGTAAAAAGCCAATTCATCCAACATAACTGATTGAAAAGGCCAGAGTAGAGAGATATTATATTATATATAGAGACTATTATGTACTTATGTTGAGTAGAAGTTGATATAACCATCTGCACCAATGTTAGAGCCTCAATGTAAGCGTGGGTGTATTTTTTATAAATATAACCTTCATTTAACCAAGAAAACCTTGTTGAGATAAGAAAGCTCTTTTCAGGAGTCTCTTGGCCAAGGTAGGCAGTAATAATAACAGTGTGTTACTTACTACAAACATAAAACTGATAACACAAAATGTCTCACAAGGTCAGAAGTAAACAAAAATGCAATTATAAGATCATGAATAAAACTGCCAACAAGAATCAGATTAGAGATCGCTTCCTAGAAATCACCTAAGAGCTGAGTGTGAACATGTGACATTCATTGACTCTAGTAGTTTGACAAACAAATATATTATATATTATTAAATATTAATATATATATATATATTTTTTTTTTTCATTAATATGAAATTGGAAGGAACATCGGGTCTACAGAAACATACGAATAAAGCACAAATGTAAATGATTATCCCTCCAAATTATGGTATCCCCCCCAGCCCCCTCGATCCCACCCAACCCTCAACCATTGCCAATGCAAAAAGGAAAAAAATAATAAAATAAAAATAATAATAATACTATTATTAATAATAATAATAATAATAATGAAAAGAAAAAGGTTTATTTAATTAAAATTAATAAATAATAATAAATAAAATAAACATTAATGACAGTAATAACAATTATAAGATAAATTGTATCAAAATACGGATAAAATAGGTAGCTAAAATTTAAATAAAATATTCAATGCTTCAAACAAGATGTGTTCAGTCATCTCATAAGTATCAGGGACATCAAGTACAAAGCACCATGTACATTAATATATTTTCAAGAGCTTTCAGCTCTCTTTAATGTGGAATAAATGTCTAAAAAAAGCTTTTAAGTAGACCTTGTTGAGATTTCTTTGTCAAACTGAATAAGACCAATTTAATACCACCAAACAATGAATCAATGTGACTGAATATATCCACATTTAAAACTTCAGCAGCCAAGTATTTTTTAAAAGAAACTTCAGAAACCAGCATCAATTTATGAAATAAGGATATAAATAATCAAAGTACATCTGTGCAAAACTGTTCCATTGTAATATTTTCCTGTGTTATATCATCACGCTATAAATATTACGTGGCCAACCTGGATTAAACTTCCTGCATGTTGCAATGTTGTAAATGTTTGTCGGGGAGAGGAGAGGAGGAGAAAGGAAGGACGAGGAGGTAAAAACAGACGGATACAAACTGAAAGGAGGAGAAAAGAGAAACAGGAGGGAGGAGAAATGGGGGATTAAAGAGCAGAGAAAAGTCAAAGGCGAACGGGGAGATGAGTAGGGAGAGGTGTGGGGGTATATAGAGAGAAATTGGGGGGAAATAAGAGAGGTAGGAGAGGAGAGGAGAGGAGAGGAGAGGAGAGGAGAGCAGAGCGGGGAGGAAAGGATAACAAGAGATGAGAGGAACAGAGAGGAGAGGATAATAGGGGGAAGAGATGAGAGGGCAGAGAGCAAAACAGCGAGCGAGATAGAGACGGGGAGAGCGAGGTGGAGAGCGAGGTGCTAGAGAGCAGCGGTGCAGGGTCAGGCTAATTTGAATTTTAATTCACTGTGTGCCAGAGGGCGAAGTGGGAGACAATTTACCACCTGAAAATGGAATTTCAATTTGAGGTCGGGGACAAATTGAACTGAGATGTAGCTACAACATGCCTCTCGCCGCGCCGTCTCGCACACACACACACTCACACACACACACACACACACACACAGATACAAAGACACACACACACAGACACATACAGACAAAGGCAGACGATCACAGATGAACTCACACACACAGACACACGCATGTAGACATACAATCATGAAACCAAATCCGCGACAGTGTGTAGCTAACACGCATGCAAAGAGCTACACAATCACAAGAAAATCACATTCACACACAAAACAAACACACACTCATCTCTGCTACCTTCAGTATGTTAAACCTTTTGAAGTTTCTACATGTATGATTATATTTCGGCTTTGCGTTTCGTGCGTGTGCCACATTTGGTGTAAGGTTGTAGTAGTAAAGCAGAATCCAGACGGGGTGTTGCCGGGTTTTTCTTGTTTGTGTAATATGTATGAACCAATCTAATGTCTTCATTGTAAAACTGTTTGGTAACAACACACCTTGGAGCTCATGTTTTATGTATACTTTTGTTTTGGGATTGCATTTTTCAATTTGGCGCAGCAGACAGAGCCAGAGGATTTGTTCAGAGTTAGCGGCCGTGTGTGAGACCGTTCATAATCTCATAATAACTAGCTTTTTAAGTTTGCTGGTAGACTTCTGAGGGAGGTTGGTTTGATGTACATCAACACTGATATCAGTTTTTTGTCATTTTTAGACTATGATGTTATAACAATAATAATCCACAGAAACTAATATGCAACAATTGTGTCTTATTTGTTTTATTTAAGCAAAAATCCCCCAGACTTGTTGGTTCCAGCTCAAGCTTGAATAATGAATATCTTTGGATCTTGTGACTGCTGGTTGTCAGCTTGTGGTCATAGAAATAGTAATGAACATTCTTCACAGTTTTCTGACTTTATTTTCTCATTTTATAGACCAAACATTTAATTAATTGAGAAAATAATGGTCAGATTCATCAATAATCGTTAGTTGCAGCCCTATAGACCCTTTTCAGTTTGCAAACCATGATGATATACGTAAGTGTGCGCACGCAGTTTGGCAACGGATGTACGACGGAGTGCAATAGTTAAGCTAAGCAACGGCTTTAACTACCAAAGATTGTGAATGCAACCTAAACAAATTGACTTTCCAGATCCGTGTGCTATTAGTGAGTGGGTAGAAGACATTAGCAGGTGGCCAGATATATACACGTATTCGGTGGAGAAACCTAGCGTGTAGCATTACACCAGCGAGAAATTACGAGCATACATGTCACTTACAACGAAGTTATCTGTGCTCTCACATCCAACATGGCCGCTTCTCTGATCATCTTTCTATGACAACAAACGCTTTTGTAGTCAAATATCTTATATTTTGTGATTGGTCAAGCTTCTGTCCTCCCGTTCTCCTGTTGGCGTCATCTTTCATTCTCCTCCGTCTCACTTTACTCTCTTTCATCTCCCCGTTATTCTGCTCCAAGCTTTTTCATTCCTCCTTTTCTTTTCATCTCTCCTCTCTCTGACCATCCTCTCATTCTGTCTACAATCAACTCTCCCCATCTTTTCATTTTCCTCCTCTGCTCTGTTATCCTCCCCCCCCTCGTATCATTCCTCTTCTTTCCCTCTCTGCTCTTTCGCCTCTCTCCTTCCGTTCACCTCTAAATCTCCCTCCTCTCTCCCTCCATCCTTTGTCTCCTGTCCCCTTCTCTCTCTCCCCTGTCTCTCTGTCCCTCTCTAAAACATCCATTAGTCAGGGCCAAGTTGAGTTGATGGTGTTTTTAACCTCGCTTAACCTTTCTCGGTGCACACACACACCTACACACACACACACACACGCCCTGCCTGCCAGCATAGTTAGTAAAAATAGATTTATGCGCCCAACAACCGGTGATGATGGATAAGCTAGAGGTAACCCTCTGTCCTCTCTCACGCACACATACTCACGTACACGTACACACTCACATAAACATACATAAACTTTCAATTCTGTATTCATGTGAGCAACGCCCTCATACCAACACACACATTATGCTAAAACACGCACACAAACATGGAAACCACACATGCATGTACACAGACAAACACATATATATGCCTGCAAATATGAATGCATGTGCAAACACCAAATACATGTTGTTTCCAGCAGAGATAAAGGAATAGATTTGTTTATTTATCAGTGATTAGGATGAAAGAGGGCTGTATCAGTACAGGGACTTCAAGCGTCTGTGTGTGTGTGTGTGTGTGTGTGTGTGTGTGTGTGTGTGTGTGTGTTAGCATGTGTGTCAATATATGCGTGTGTGTGCGTTGAGTGAGAGTGTTTTTAGCCGTAAGACAATCTAATCAGCATAGTTGCCAACAAACTCAAATCTCATTAATATGCACTCATGGAAACTTCATTCACTTAAAGAAAGAGTGCTGGTGTGCACGTATGAGTGTGTGTGCTTGGTCAGCTAAAAGCTAAGATAGCTACTATTTATCTGTCAATGGACATTTGTGTGTGTGTGTGTGTGTGTGTGCGGGTGTGTGTGTGTGTGTGTGTGTGTGTGTGTGTGTGTGTGTGTGTGTGTGTGTGTGTTTTGGATAAAACACAATCCAATTAGCCCAGTTGCCAAAAAATGCAAATCTCATTAATATGCACTTATGAAAACATCATTCACTTAGTGAAAGGGGTTCAGTGTTTGGGTGTGTATGAGTGTGTCCATGTGTTGAACCCACCTCTCCAGACTGTCTGCGTCTCCTCTTGGTGTTGAGGAGGTTTGAGTTTCGGGCCTGTGGTCGAAAGATGGGAAAGAAAAATGGAAGAAAATAAATGGATTAACACTTTGTTTTAGGGGTCATTAAGTTTCCTAATACTCTGCTACAAAGGGATTGATATGTAACTGTGTTTTCTTGGGAAGTTTCATAGAAAGTACCTATCAAGGAATTTGGGTTATTATGGGAGCCAAACTGCCACTGTGTGATGCCTCTCTATGCCAGAGGTCTGCTGTTAATATTACACATTTTGTTTAATACGTCCAGCAAGCAAAGATTGAAGGATCATGACAAAGCATGTCATTTTTCCCTTAAGTGATTTGTTTTCATAAAACTATAACTGATTTCATACCACATAATAACAGTATACAGTAAGGACTTGTCACAATATGCAGTTTTTGCAGTTCCTTTAAAATTTCTACAAATAGGAAATTATACAATATGTGCGCCAAAAGGTGTCAATCAAACTAAGAATTTGGGAAACAGCTGTCAAATAAACCTCAGGTTTCTTCCTTGCAGGAAACTTCCTAGAAATTATTTGGAAATCATGGACCTGTAAAATAAAGCGCTACGTTAAAGAAGTGAGTCACAGCTTAAATGAATAAAATAGATGAATACGAACCTGCTGGCTGATTGTTGAAGCTCCGCCTACAGCCAGCAGTATGGTCCCGGTGTCTGCCAGCGTGCTGAACGACAGGCTGATCTCTGTGCCGGCCGCCAGCGACAGGCCACTCAGCTCCATGTATCCCGGCTTAGAGAAACTGACTGTGTACAGGTTCTGTGAGAGAATTACATGTATTTTAGTATACAGCAGTGAGTAGATGAATTGTTTAGTCCTAAATTTTACAAATCACAGAGAGGTTGGAAAAGTAAACAAAAGATCTGAAAAGCAAAAGTAATGAAAATAATAGCCGAGTTAAGCCGATCAAAATTATGTGACCAGACTAATCTCCCTCTGAGGTTTAAAGGGTAACTTCAGTATTTTTCAACCTGGACCCTATTTTCCCATGTTTTTGTGACTAATGGGGACAACAATTTCTGAAATTGGTCCAGCATTGAGAAATAACACCACAAAACGAGCTGCGAGGGCAAGTGAGCAGCGTCAATGTAACGTTACGTCCACTAAAAGTGCTTGTTTTTGCCGCTACTTGCCCCAATAGCACCATATTGCAGCCCGTGAGCAGCTGCCGTCTGCAGCGCTCTCTCTCAATACTGGACCAATTTCAGAAATTGTTGTCCCTATAAGTCATTTAGACACAAAAACATGGGGAAATAGGGTCCAGGTTGGAAAGTACAGAAGTTGCCCTTAAGTCAAGGCTTTACTTTTAGACACATTTACAAAAACCAGCAAATGTGCAATCATCCACTCCTCACTACTCTGACTGTGGTTGCAAAGTGGAAATACTCACATATAGACACACTCACACAGAAACTCTCATCTTTGTAGCAGAGTTGTTGGTGAAGGAAGAAAAATGACAGATAAGAGGAAGAGAAAGACCTTCACTCTCCATCCACTCAACCCTTTGCCTTTATAATCCTCCATACAGTCTTTATACACTCCGCGAGCGTGGCTTCATGTTTGTACGAATGAATGGCACTAGTGTATAGAAATCACGGTGAATGAAGGACTTGTATGGCTTTAAAGTCTCCAACGTAGATTCAGTGCATGTGTGTTTGTGTAACTTTACGTGCATGAATGGCGCAACTATCATTACATTTCTGACCTTCACTCTTTCTGTCTTTCCACTTTATATTTTACAGAAGGACACTAAGAACACAGCAATTAATAAAAGAAACAGATTGTTGATGATAAATCACTTAAATAGCAGAATGTACCAGTATGAGTAGACAATCTTAACGCTATTATATAGAGAGGTTTTAGTGTATTCTGCAAATACTGTACAGATAGTACTCTACAGATTGTTACATGCTCTACTAACTCCATTAAAATATGAACTAGTGAGAAACACTAAAGGAATTTTATAGCGTATCTTCAGTAAGTAATAAATGTAAGTAGACAGTCGTATCTCTGTAATATAATCTGAGTGTCTTGAGAGTTTAAATATACAGTCTTACCTCTGCATTACATCCTTTAGTGACCCCGGTATAATCTGAACTGCTGAGGAGACTATACGGAGTCCTGGAGACTTCAATCTCCCGAAGACAGCCAGCATACCGCTTCAGAGTGACCTCTGACCTGTAAAGAAATTATAATAGTTTTAATAGACGGCAGAAGAAATGTCAAACCTTCTCTCAGCAGTGAAATATAATAAAAAAAAAGCTGAATTACTGCAGCAGTGAAGCTATTGCATCATGTATCCAGAAGCAGAGTGACGGTTAGATGTCAACAACAAGAATAATGTGAATATGCCGTATGTCCATATCAATAAAGCAGGATTTATCATTTTTTTTAGCATAATTGATATTTGTGTGATGTCGGGTATTGTCCAGGTGGCAGTATCATTCAACAGGAAAGGAAAACAAAACTCAGATAATCTTGTGCTGTGATCACACTGAACTTGTTATTAGCAGCGTAATGCAGCTTTCTAATTGTTTTCAGTGAATTATTTTTGTAGCTCAGCAAAAACTGCTGCTTGTAGTGCCACAAAAAAAATTGGTGGAGACACTTTGATTCGCATCTAAAACACAATTTGAATATGATTATGCCGATGAAGCCTGTAAGGCAGAGTCATAAATGTGAGGAATTCCACCTAAAATGTTGCTGAACAGACAAACGTCACATTCAGATTAATAAAAGACAGAGGAAGTGATTTCCAGCCGCCGTGTGGAGGAGCAGGAGCCCTCAGGGGTCAGCCAAGACACAAACACACATACACATTCACTGTGGGTGTCATCAGCATGGCTCGCCTCATGCAGAGGGAAATATACAATAACATGTGCTATAGGTCTGATTATGAGATGTGTTTATTTATTTACCTGGCTGTCATGCTGTTAAGACAAAACATGATATTAAAACATTAGCACACGTCACAAACACAGTTTCAACTAATGACTCGTCTAAACTCGTCAAGTTTTTTCTACTCAAACTTCTGGCACATAGATGGTTCAGTGACTAGAAGGTGTGAAAAGAGTTATAATTGGTCGTGATGAGGCTCATTGTACTTGGCCTTCAACTAATGGCCGTTACACACCGAGGGCGTGACGAATGAAATGACACGAAAATGCGAAATACTCACCTGTGAATATATTATATATCTAGAGATTTTATTGTGAAAGGTAAGAACGGAAGGAGTGGATCTGGTCCACACTGCCTTTGTCAAGGTTGAAAGGAGAGATGTGTTACAACTGTGTGTGTGTGTACCTGTAGTTTCCAATCGTAGGCAGCCCTCCAAAGTAGATCTTCTGGTGCTCCCTGAGGTTCAGACCAGTAGCTGAACCTTGAGATGTGGTGAGTATCTTCTCCTCAGCACCGCTGTCGATGTCCACTACCGTCACCGTGGCTTTGTAAACAGTTAAAGAGACATAAATAACAACAGAACAGGCAGACAGAGAGAATATACTTTGAAACTAAAACTTATTTTTTATAACATTATACTCCAGCATTTTGTAGTAGCAGTTTAGTCTAATTAATTTGGTATATTTCAGATTATCAAATGTAATTTATACTCTTCTCGTCCAGTCTTAGTTTAGAGTAATGTTTTGCTAATGTAGACTGTTGTTGTTGTGCGTACCTTGTTTCTTGTTCCGTGACATGGTGAGGGATTTCCAGCGTCCATCATTGTGGCGGCTAGCTGATATGGTGCTGCCCACTCCTGACCCAAGGTCAAAGTTCACCTTCACCTTGCCCTCTGACAGCTCCAGGGACATAAAGTCCTTCTACAGAGACAGCGGGGGGGGGGAGTGTTGTCAGGAACTGAGATTTGAAATCCAATAACAATCCAATAACAGTGTTTTGCAGCAAAAGTTTGTTTAATATGTTTATCCCAGAGGTTAAAAGGTTTTATTACCCAACAGGCTGAAGAGGTGGTTAAATATGAATATGGGTATTAAAACTGGATTTCACATTAAAGGAGCACGTTCTGGGCATTGCTCTTAAAAGATTTCACTTTCTGCAGTTAGAAACCACAATTCAGACACATCAGTATACAGTGTCTTAACTTTCTAAACCTGATTGATTATTGTTTGTTGTACTTTTTGTTGTTCAAAAATGAGACTGATCTGACGACAGATAAGCCTCTGGGGTCAAGGAGCTATATTTCTGGTGTTCTGGTGTAGCCAGCATATATCTGGGCCAAGACTTCCTTTTCCGTGTGCTGCTCATTGTTTACAGTCTTATTTGGAGTTGGAGAGACGTCGTGTACCGTACCGTTGTAACGTTAACTAGCTCTGTTGATCCTGTTGATTTCAACACGGATTTGTTGTTCACAATGTAGCATTATCAAAGAAATAATAGAGTGCGTTCCCTCAGGTTTAGTAGTAACAGCGCCATGCTTTTGAGCGCTTTTTTTTTTTCTAATGTGCTTTAGTTTTCTAAAGTGCTAATTTCAGACCCTGCCGGTGGGTTCCGAGATTGCATTTTGGACAATGCGTTCCGCCTCTTTTGCTCTCCACACGGACGGTTTACCTGCATTCAACCAAAGCCTGCTCGAATGTGATTGCCCGTTTCTGCATATGAATGCAGAATCTGTTTACATTATTATTAATTCTACGTCAGTCTGAGTAAGGATGGTACCTGTAAAATATTTATTATGCAAGTAAAGCAAAGTTTTTCCTGGCTATGAGTCCTGATATTTACAGGGGTTATAATCACTTGGGCTTTATACCCTTTCACTTTGTTGCATACATACCATATCTTCAGTAGCCAGATACATGAGCAGGGACTCGGAGGAAAATGTGCGGAACTTAAAGGTCACGGTGGAAATGTTGGGGTTCCACCTGGTGGGTCGTCCCACTGCGGCGTAGCCCTCACCATCCAGCTGAACTATCCCCTCGCCGTCTGAACGCTGGGGGCTAAAATAACATAGATAAGAAATAGTCCAATTTTACTATCGCTTTGTTTCCCATCCTACTGTCAATGGAGTTTGAAAAGTCACAAAAATAAATTGCAAAGATGATGAAGTGGTCTCTTGAATATTAAAAGATATATAAAAAAACATATGAAAACTGTGTGAGTAAGTGTTTGTATACCTGACAACACATCCTTTACAGTCTCCCTGTCTCTCTCTGTAGTTCCAGAGTCCAATAGGTTTACCATCCAGGAAGGTCTCCCCCATGCAGCCTGTGAATGTTGTTGTTCGTACTGCATCTGCTTTCTATAAGATAGAAGGAGGAAAATAATGAGAAAAAGACAGAGAGCTTTCTTTAATTTTGTTACACAAAGACAAACTGACAGATACCTTGACAGTGCCGAGTATTCCTCCTACAAACAGGTAGGCGTTCTGGTCCACGTCCAAGATGGTGTAGGCCGTGGGCGAGTTGGCACTGGCCGGGGTCGGCATCATACCAGCCATAGAGCCTTCCAGAGGATACACTGATATGGTGCCATTCAACCCATTACTGGAGACAGAGAGTAGGAGAAACAGAGAGTGGGTTTGATGTTATTTTGTTCCCTGGAAGACATTCACAATGACTGAAGATGTTGGAGCCACTTGGAATCGGTTTTTATGGACTCTCGGTGCTAAAGATGAATGATAGAAACACGTAGAGGAACCAGTTTGTAGCAGTGGAACCTCTGAGCTGTAAAGTGAAATTAATCTCCCACCTTGGAGTTTGTTTTCAAAGCAGGAGCAGCGTTTCTGTGTCGAGTAGGGGGACATATCTAAGACTTATAGTCTGTGTGATCCCGTTGGAAAACCCGTTTCCCGTTGGGGAAATCTCTCGGATGGTAATGCATGGCGCAGGTGGGACGTCTGCTTGGTGTCGAATGGGTCTTGTGTTGGATGGTGTGTATAGAGCACCACTTTGGCTTTCACAGAGAAAAACTAGATCTACTAGATTACACTGTATCTATGTAATGATGTGCTACACATCTTTCAAGGCTGCAAACTCCTGATTTCCCAAGTGAAACAACATGCAGCATGAATGATATGATGTCCTGCGGTTGTTGGGTTATGTTTGCAGACACCATTGGTTGTTGTTGGTTAGATCAGTAAAGGTTAGGTGAATATATCAGTCCTTTTATGAAATGTTTGATATCCAACATCAGTGCCAAAACATGATACACTAGCAAAGTAAAAACTATGTAACATGTCCAATAGGAGTGCAACTAACGATTATTTTCATTGTCTATTAATCTGTCAATTATTTTCTCGATTTATCGATTAGTTGTTTGGTCTATAAAATGTCAGAAAATGGTGAAAAATGTCGATCAGTGATTCCCAAAGCCCAAGGTATTCAGTTTACTGTCACAAAGGAGTAAAGAAACCAGAAAATATTCACATTAAAGAAGCTGGAATCAGAGAATTTTTTTCCTTTTTTTTCCTTAAAAAATTACTCAAGCTGATAAATCGATTATCAAAATAGTTGGCGATTAATTTAATAGTTGACAACTAATGATCAATCGATTAATTGTTGCAGCTCTAAAGTCCAATCAACTTTATTTTTTCACATTTATAAAACAATTATAAAGTAATTGCTAAAATGTATATTAATTCTTCATGTTAAGACAATATTGTACTGTATCTCATTGTTTCTGTTTCTATCTCAGGCCCAAAATACTTGTATATTTGAGTAATAGAAAGCCAAAAGAAAAATGAGAAGAAAATAAAAATGAGCTGCTTAAAAAGCTCAAAATAATAAAGAAAAAGTAATAATATTGATAAATGTTTCAAGTTTGGAGAGTTTGCAATGCAAAAGTCTTTTTAAAAATCGAATTTGAATCACTCAGTTTTGTTGGGACTTAAAAATAAACAGAAATAAATAATATAAATACTGTGTGTGTGTATCTTACTAACAGGTTGCTCATGATTATCATAAAGTGGGACCTGGAAATACAGTATGTGCTATCATGTACATTTGCATGTAAGTGCATGTATCCGCTCTACAATGGATCTCCTTTCTAACATTGTAAGTTCAATATGTGGGTGCATGTCATGCATATGTATGGCTGAATATAACGTAAGTGCATGAGCAGTGTATCATCATTATGCTCCTCAACATTTCCAAGGTGAAAGGTATGATGGGACTATTCTTTGTGCTGTAGCCAACATCAGCGTTGGCTTTAAAAGCCAGTTTGTATGAGCAACACTGTATATGTGTCAGAGAAACAAAGCATGTGCATGTATGTGTGTGTGTGTGCAAACTTCTTACCGAGACGCCTCTATTCTGTGCCAGTTCCCATCATGAATGGTGTGATGAGGATATTCGACCCTCCCCACACCTGAACCCACGTCCCAGAGGAAATTCACCTTCCCCTTACGCATCTCTAAGGCAAGGAAATCAACCTGAGACACACAGAAGACATATGCTGAATTTACTGCACATAATCTGTTTTTTGAAATATGGCATTGTGCACTTTATTGCTTGTGATAAGTCATCATGTCAACAAGGGAATGAAGAGTGAAAGGAAGAAGAGAGGAGGAGGAGGAGAGAGAGAGAAATAAAGATGCAACGAGATGCAAATTATGTTATCTAGGTTTGGTGTACTGTATCCTCTAATTTTAAACCAGATTACTTTAGTTAAACATGTAATTGGCCCTCACAAGGTATATACACACATAGGCTACTGTACGTATATTATATCTGGGTAAGGTTTTCTGCACATGTATTAAATAGGTACTCCATGAATTTAATCTTGCACTGCCATAAAGTTGGGGGTCTCTCAAGAGACTGATTAAATGTCCTGACTTTAAGCTCCTTGTATCGGTCAAGGTCCAAAAACACTGCATTTTACAGGTGTAAAATGTAAAAGGGAAGTTACCCCTTTAAATTCTATGGGAAAAATTACATGGTAAACCTGGGAGGATATTTCTTAAATAATCCAACACTTTGTGAAGGTGGTTACAGCAGCGATGTAACCAGAAATTGAATTGGAGTTGAGAGGAAAAGTTGGTGAAGCAGGATTTGCCCACTAACACAACCAAAGTTTCATTTAGTTGCCTCCAAGCTTTTCAGTCTGACATTATCTAATTGGAATAAGTTACCTTTAAATATCCGTTCTCTGTCATCATTTCGCTTATTTAAAGAGGACCTACTATGCTAATTTCCTGGTGCATACTTGTATTTGGGGTTTCTTCTAGAACATGTTTACATGCATTAATGTTTACATGTTCGTAGTTATTTTAAGCCAAAACACAATGTTTTTCCCTGAACTTTCATTCAGTTTTACATATTAGAAAGTGTTGCTTTTAAGTTTCACTTTCACTTTTACAACGTAGTAGGACCCTACTGACTCACATCTATGGTGCTTTTTGTGTCTGATAATACCTATTTAATGGCCTGATAACAGTCAAATCGGGTTACCAAAACCCAAAAAACACTTCTGACTCCGATCCAGCTCCACTCTAACCAGCTTTGTTGGAGGGCATACCAAACTAGCTGCTAGGCAGGTATTATGCAAATGTGTTACTTGGTGACATCACTACGTTACGGAAGAAGAGGCGGGGCTTCAAGCAAGGTGTTTCAGGCAGTTCAGGAGCAGTGTTTCTGTGGGGGAGAGTAACTCCCTTTGGCGTGGACTTTGGGCTTTGTATCTTTGCAGACATTTTACATGCACAAAAAACTATATAACACACTAAAGGAAGGGAAAAATCACAAAACCATAATAGGTCCATTCAGTCTTGTGAAGGGCTCATTGCATGGATGGAATATGGTCTCAAAAAAGTACAAAATGCAAGTCTCCCTCCAAAACAATCCTAGGCACACTGTAGTGTTTGATCAGAAATTAAAATGCCTTTATTTTACATGGCAATAATTGTTTAAAATGACCAACGCGTCCCATAATACCCATTATAGGTCCTCTTTAAAAATGTTTTGTTTTCTCATCTTAAAACAGATTGCCAAAGTTTTCAGTATTGCCATCACTGTTCCTCTCTCTATTTAGAGATTGATCATTGTTCGTTTGATTGCATCGGTTGTATGCTTTTATTTTTTTTCTCTCTCTTAGTTTATTTGTTTGGTTATTTGGTGTTTGTTTTGTCATTGTTGTGTTATATAACATTCTGTCTTGTACTGTTCTGTTCTCCATTTGTTTTGTGAGTGTTTGTTTGGGACCAAGATGATTCATCTCAAGGGGCTTATCCTGATATAATACATTTTTAATTACGTGCATTGTGAATGACTAAACTGTAATCAGCTGGCAGATAAAACAGGTTGAGTTTAGGTTTTAAGCCAGGCAAGATCTGCATACTGATCATCAGACCTCACTAGAGGTCATCAGATACACCTCTGGCCATCAGGTGTGAATACAGTGTTTATCCAGCTAAGCAAAGAATGAACTGAGGAACATTCACTTTAAGTCAAATAATGCAATAAAAGAGTTGTGTTTTTGTTGTTGAATATTGTAATTCAATGTTTTTGCTCCAGAGATGAGAGAACACAGGAGTTATGCAACACTGCTGGCGCTGATGCGAAACGATGATGATTAATAAGTATCCCAAAACTCAATTTATGACTTACTACAGAGAACCCTATAGAGTATTTATCATGTAGGGAATAGAGAATGAGTGAACGGTGGAGCGACTTCACACCCAGCTCCGGCCTATTCTGAGGGTACAAAGGCTCAAGTTTTCTCCATCTGTCTCTATAAGTGGATTTTCACAGGATCCCGCTGTATTTTGATTAATGATCGTATTACTTATGTATGAGCCAAAAAAATTAATAAGAGACTTTTGAGCATATGCTCTCATCTGGATGCTGTCTCTGAAGTACACACACTCACACACACACACACACACAGCATTATTATTCATATAGTATTATGCACAATTAGAGATTATTAGGGAGTCACATTTGAAGACACAAATGACACACACAGACACACACCTAACTACACACACTTATCTTTCTAGTCTCTCCAGGGTAATGGCGATTATTCATTAGCACAGATCACAGGGCAGCATCGTTGTTATTCAGCTAGCATCGCACGCTATTAGCGAAATGGTAGAGGTGCACACACACACACACACACACACGCACACACACACACACACACACAAACACAGTATTACTATTCATACTGAATTCTTCACTATTAGAGAATATTAGTGAGACACACACACTAACACACACACACACACACACACACACGTGCATGCGCGTTCAAGACATCCCAGTCAGATGAAGCAAAGCAGTGATTTCTCAGGGGAAATCAGGCTAAAGCAGATAGCAACATAAACTTGTTGTTAATTGCTGCTGCTCCCACACACAGACACACATATGCAGGAACACACACTCACACACCTATTCTTAATAGCACACACATATGCACACTTAGGGATTATCAGTGGTACCTTAGAACAGCAGTGTGCTATGCTTATAGGGGTGTTAGTGAGTATGTGTCAAGAAGTATTAATTATTCTCATATTAAACAAATCACTCTGGGAGTGTGTGTGCGTGTGTGTGTGTGTGTGTGGCTGAGCGAGAGGAACACAAGTGTGTGCTTCTCTCTGTGCATTTATATGTCTGTGGGTGTGTGTGTATATATATATACACACTTTTGGAACGCAGGAATTTTCAAGTATGATAAATGCTACACAATACACAGCCCCTCAACACTGTATTAAATATGATTAATGCTTTAATATGAAACATTTAAAAAATGTGAACCTGTCAACTGGATTTTCTGTTTTGTTAGTTATAATACCAGAGATACAGACAAAGTTTGACCATAGTTTTCTCCCCAGAGCCATAAAGACAGATTAGTTACCCAAACAGACTTAATGAGTGTTAATAAACAGCAATTCATTGTTCTGGGGCAAATACAGTTCTGATGGATACCTTCAGGTCTCTACTGTACATACATGATAAATCACAGTTAAGAAAACTGTTTTAGTAATGGGGTTGTCAATTTTTGTGAGGACCGACTCCTGACAGTCTTGTGACAACCTTTTTTATAAAGTCAGATCCGTCTCAATATTAATGAATGCACACAGAGGGATTCACAAATGTATTTTGTGATTTATATATAAATGACTCTCTCCACAAAAATATTTTTCAATGTACTCTCCTGACGTTGCTAAATTAAAAAAAAAAAAATGTTTTCCATCAGCGAATTATCTGCAGCCAATCAGATGAGCGTGCCTCCACTAGGGTATGATTTAGGTCATGCACAGGATGAACACGGAAACTATATATATGTTTTTTTTTTACATTTATAGACAACGATAACTATTTTTGTGTGCATTGCAAAATAAAAACATTTTTGTGGAGAGAGTCATTTTTTATATAAATCACAAAATACATTTGTGAATCCTTCCTTGAGACTGATTTGACTCCATACAGTTTTGATATTTTGGCCAGATGTAAAGAAAAAAAAGATGATTTGTGGTTTAAGATTACGGTTAAACTTCTTGTCATAACGCTGCTCTGGTTATAGCTGAGGTTAAGCTCAATGAGAATGAGCATACACTACACTTGAAAGGAAATGGTGTGTCTACTACTGTAGTTTTGACAGTGATATATTTCCTTGTAGGCAATTTGGTGTTTTTGTGCTAATATGTGCTATACACTCAGTAAACCGTCTACTTACATATTTGGCTGACCCCAGGTAGAAGAGCAGGTTATCAGGTGTGGTGGTTTTAACATTGAGGATGATGGTGTTGTACCTCCCTTTCCTGATATCAGGGCGGTAACTACGGAGACAATCGCCACCTGATGACACCGATACTTTGATCTGGAAAGAGGAAGAAAAAGAAGAGAAATAAAGAAAGTATCTACATCATCATGCATCAAAGCTTTAGTCTTGTATTTTATTTTGCCATTAAATGCACCAAAAATAATATTAAAAATAAATGTGGGCAATAATTAATTGTAAAATGTGACATACATTTTTTTTTTTTTTAAATTTCCTTTTTATTTATTTATTTTTAGTAACTTTTAAATGAAATTATGTATTTTGCACTTACTTTTTATTAATTTTAAATATAATTTTAAATGTATTTATTCATTATTAATGTTTTCATTTATTTTTTATTTTGGCAGGTTTTGTCCTCCATACATTACATTTGAAATCAAAGTAAATGATTGTAAAACTGTTGCTGAAGACATGACTGTGTCGTTATACACATAAACTCTCATGATATGTCAGTGTGTTGACAACTTACTGAGTTAGCTTGTTTCCTGGCCTGGTTGATCAGTTCTTTGATTTGTGAGATGTTGCGCCTCAAATTGTCCTGCAGCTTTTTAATTGGCTGCAGCTTCTCCAGCAGCCTGTCAGCTTCATCCTCTAAATCCTTCACTTTAGCTCCTGCAGCGTGGACTGTAGAGAGAGAGAAAGTACAGTAGTGATACAGAACAGTACTGTAGTCGTTATCATTAAGACGTTACAGTATACTATAGCTGAGAGAGCGTGGAGAGCTAGCATGGAAAGAGCGAGGAAAGGATGACAAATGATGGCAGCTGAGGAAATCACCGATATTACTCAAAGAAGGAGGAGAAATATGGAGGAAGAGCGAGAAAGATGGAGAAGCCAGTGAGAGCCGAACAATTAGTGTAGCTCAGCATTCAAAGAGAACATTTTTGACACTATTTACTATTATATCATGTAAAGGCTGGAAACTGAAAAGAAATAGAGATAGAAATAATAAAGAGAGTTCCATGCTTTGCAGTGTGCAGAGCTGTCATGCTCGAGCAGAGCAGAACTGAACGGAGGCATTATTAGAAGCAACTACTGTTTACTGTATAGCTATTAAAGATGGTCATAAAAGTAATGGGTGGTGCTCCAATACTGTTGTTGAAATCAGATCATTCGGACATTGATTTGGCCAAAAACACAAACACATTAACACAATGCTGTTGATGATGCAGCGTTTTAGTGGTGACTGAAAATGTTCCGACAAATTATTTCAAAGGGAAAGCCAACAAATCACTAGGAATGTGTGCTGGCAGGGAGGTAACATTACTCTCATCATTATTTGGTAATTACAACATAGTATTGGTGCACCACTTAATAATAAGAGCTTATACTAAAGTAATTGAAATATACATACTGATGGCTGTGGGGATTGAAAAAAAGAGAGACAGAGAGAACAAATATCAGGTTTCAGTTCGCCAATTTATGTGTCTCTGAGACAATAACTTCATATCTCCAAAAAGTCAAAAGTTAAGATAGTGATAGTGAAGACATAATTTTAGAGTTAAGAAATCTTTCAATTGGTACTGAGGTTCAAGTTTTCTTATTACTTTGTTTGTGAAATCTTGAATGTTTAGGAGGTAAAACACAAAATTAAGTAAGTAAAGGATAAACAGGAAATAAACCAATGTTGTCACAAAAAAGCAGTTCAATAGCAAAAGTTTTTTCAGAGTAAAAGCCTTTACACACCGGGGGAGACGAATAAACGACATGAAAATGTGAAATACTCGTCTGCGAATATTATGTCTAGTGCTTTTGTTGTGAAAGGTAAGAACAGAAGGAATGGATCTGGTCAGCACTGCCTTTGTCAAGGTTGAAAGGAGTAATAAAGTTTGTTGTCTTGGTTCGGACTATGGAGCCTCCGTGTTGTTGTTTAATAAATATAGGCACAACGGGATTGGTTGATGCCTTTATTCGTGGTGCGAAAACTCAGAAAATCGACCTTCTTCCGAAAGAAAAAAAATAAAAATTATAAATATAAATATGTTGACGTGTGAATTAATTGCAAGAAAAAAACCTCTGCCGGTGTGTAACAGCCTTAATGGTTCTTAGTGACTTTTTCCTAATGGTAAATATTTAATTAGCCAATAAAATAGGAAGTTTTTATCAATGCTAAACGAGCCCAGACATTTTTACTGGAATATCCAAAATACCAGATTTCCCTGCTGCTTTGACTTATTACTACTGTTACTAGACTATGTTACTATGTGACTAGCCAATAGAGAAGGACTTTACTGTTTTTCTCCGGGTCCTGGATCATCTGATTGGCTGTGTTGACCGTGTCCTCCAGCTCGCTGTAGTTCCTCTGTAGGACATGCAGTCGCAGGTTCAAATCCCCGAGACGCTCCAGGACATCTATGGCCGTGGCGTTAGCGTCTGCTGCTACAGCCTTTGTGGCTGCTAGCTTAGCTGCTGTGTCTGTCAACGAATGTAAAAAACAGAAACACAAAAGCTTTACAAATTATATACATTTATCAGTAGCATAGCATTAATAAGTTTGGACCAATAGATGGGTTTTGTGATGTTTTAACGATATATGTATATCGTCCAGTCAAAATGATGGATATGATGGAGCTTTTTTTTTTTTTTTTATACGCACATCTAAAAACTTCAACAGGTGCTGGATCAAAAAATCAAGGTAAGAGTGAACCAGAAGATCTGCACACTGTATTAAAAAGCTTCCAGCAAGTTTAATTATCAAATAATGCCTGACGAAGATCTCTGCTAGATCATGGGCACAATTAAACTTGCTGGGAGCTTTTTTTTTCAATAATAGAACCAAACCTATTTATGATGCAGATCAGCGTGTTAGAGGATCAAGGTGTTTATGATTGAAACTGTAAACCCATCGCATCAGTGGCTAATCATTGCTGAACATCAGCCCTGACCAAATATCTGATTTTGTTACCAGGTCGGGTGAAAATCAGACTGATAATCATTCAGTCTCCAGCAATCTGACCGTGACATGTTACGGTATTGTGTTTACTCACTCACAGGGATTTGAATTGGAATTAAATAAGCTGTGTTAACCTCTGGGTCATCCCGTTTTACACGTTGGAGTAGCTGCATTTAACTCTTTTCTGTGTGTTGATCCAAACGCAGCCATGTGCATCAATGTGGTTCAACGGCCTCGCTATCACTGCAGTGCATTTCTGTGTGTCTGAGACTACTGACATGTGTCAAGTCGAGTTTACCCGAGCAACTGACCTCTATCGGCGCAGTGATATTGATCCGCTCTCTCTTTATCTCACTCCCACGCACACACACACACACACGCACACACACTCATACACACTGTGTATTTGTGCAGACATACCATTGGGGATAGCGTTGAGCGTTGCCATGGTTCCGTTGACAGCTTTCAGCAGGTCTTTGGTTTTGTCTCTCGCTGCTTTAACTCTGCCCTTCAGCCCGGCCACACCATCGGCATTCTCTACACACACACACAAACACAATGATGATGATGGTTTGATTTGAAGCCAAGGCTGCCTATTAATAAAAACACATCTCTCACCTCCCTAAGGGAAGAGTGACTGACGGTAAGTCATAGAGATGCACACAAAGAGTGACATTGATAGCACTTAAATCTATCTCAATTTATAGACTGCGGCTCCTTAAACAACAAGTAGTAGCCTACCTATCCCCTTTTACTGCTTATACCAGGGATGCAAACACATCGATAGGGAAAAAAGAGAGCGCTACCTGAAGTGACAGCGTAATATCATATACCCATGTGACGAAGGCCTGAGCTACGTATATGCTTAAATAAACTGGAAATTCTGCAAGTATCTGGAGGAGACAGCCAGTGGGAAAAAGAAAGAAAAAAAAAAAGAAAACTATTTGTCCATAAAAGTCCAGATTTGGTTCCTCTGGCACATTCTAATGCCTCTATGCCAGCATATACACTGATATTAATTATTGCATATTTTAATGAGTTTGCCTGCCTCATTGTAAACATGTAGTGAATTACTTTTAAGGAGAATCAGGCTTCTAGTGCGTTTTAGCCCACACAGTCTGTAAATATGTATTAATATTTAAAACCACGCCTATTCCTGACTGATCAGAACATTTATAATTAAGAATCATTAGACTTTATTTATTTATTTATTGAAACCTTCACTGTAAGCTTTATAAAGACATGCCACTATGATGGTTTATATATTGTTTTACTAGAAACATAAATACACTCACATTCAATGAAAATAAACAAGGTTATTTTAAGGGGGAATATGTTTTCAATCACGTCTTGTCTAACCTATGAATTGGTTTTAAATTAAATTATTTATAAAATAAACATTTGCCAAAAATAACTAAAATAACAAAACATGTGAATCAGTTGACTCAAATCAGGTGAATCTTCTAAATAAACTCAACTTCTAAAAGTGCAATGTAAAGATAATTCATACATTCGTTCATTCATTAAGCCTATAAACACCACCTATCAGCTGAGCACGCTCACACACATCCTGCGGTTCGGGTGAGCTTACCAGAACATATCGCGGGTTCGAGTGAGCGGGTCAAAAAGTGACAAAGCTGCGTTCCGAGTAGGCGTAAGTTATTAATAACTTACAGAAGCATTACGTGCAATAGTCCATCTTCTCTTCCCCTCTCTCTGTCTCTCTCAAACACACACACACACGCCAGCCATAGTGGAAGCACATCATTTTAACACAAAAAACCCCTCTTCGGACTACAATATATTGTATAGACACACTCATTGGTTACCTTTGACATCATTTTGAAGTTGTTTAGCTTGGTTTAGCAGTCTGTGACTCTTCTGAAGGGCACCTTGAGCTGCTTCCTTTACTGGGACCTCTGGATCTAAAGCCTACACACACACACACAAACACACACGGAGAGAGCAACAGTACAAAATCTGTAACTTAACATATTCACTAAAAATGCATCCAGAATAATTTAGATCCCACACAGGCATTAAAAAATAGGTTTCCTCACATGCAAAAAGGTGCAGTAATCTGCATACTACCTTTCTGTTAGATCAAAGCAACACTACTTTGCATTGCTAAATGATATTCTAAGAATTCAGCAAACTTAACTTCTCCTCATTCATTTTCCACCTTCAACCCCTTCTTTCTTTGTCTTTGCCACCTTTTTTAGCCCTTTCTCCTTCTGCCATTTACCTCTTTCTTGCCAAAGGGAATAAAAAAAGAAAAAAGACAGAGGTGAAAAATGCAAACGAAGGGGGATAAGTTGAAAAGAAAAGGGTAAAATGTTGGCACACATGACCAAAAAACTAAAAAAGAAAAGAGAGGAAAATAAACTATTATAGTATAAAGGGGGAAAAGAAAATCAAAGACGAGGAAGACGAAAACAAACAAATGGAGAATGAACAAAAAAAGTGTTTGAAACAAGAACAAGAGCAGGCGAAAAAAAGAAGGGAAGCAGAAAAAATGAATAAATTAAGAAATAAAAGAAGGAAAGGGGAAGGAAACTGGAGATTTCAGGTGTGTGTGGTCATGATAATGAAAGAGGGAGAGGGGGGGAAAAAAAGAAGGAAGAAGAGGGACAGAGAAGCGCTTTGATCTCTCAGCCATGACTAATGGAGCCCGAGCTTACATTACTGTTACTGCATGCAAGACACACACAAACACACACACACAAGCCTGAACACACACACCACCAGCTCTTGTGCTGAGAGTACACTTTCATAGTCTGGATAGCTACAATGCTTGTACTTGGTATTTACAGTATACAGTACCTGAATGTGAGGTGGATTACATGTAGCATATATACACATCTACAGTACAGTTGGTCGTGAATATTTGCTGTTTACAACCGTACAATAAAGAAAGTATTGGAAACTATGAAGAGGGAAAAAATAACATGATATAAATAATGGGATACTTCATTAACCTCCTGCACCCTATCTCTATTCCTCGGAAAAAAAACGCCTAAACTAACTACCCAAAATTAATCAGGATCAGCTCCTCAACCATAAGGCTTAAAAGCATATATATGGTCTCTTTTGAAAGGTAAGAAGTTAAGAAATATGAATAAATTGTAAGTAAACTAAACTATTTTACCTTGGAGGTTACAATGGAGATTTCCATCCTCCCCTAGTATAAAAACTTAATTTCAAAGGCAATATCACCATTATAACAAAGACCCCATTGACAATGATGCAACTGAATGTATTCAATTACTCTTTGACTACAACTGTAACTATAATTTTGATGAAAATACACTAAAATATTACATTTACGATACAATTTATAAAGATATACTCTACTCTCCAATGTTTTGGTCATGTTTATTGTTTATATATTGGCTGTTTACTTGGAGTTTTAAATATTTATGTCCCATATAGCCATGTTACAAATAACATAAATATCCCCAAAACATTGAAATAGTTATAAACACAATGAATACTGATCAATATTTATATATGACCAAAATGATCTATGCTATACAGCAGATAAATGCAGAATGCAAAGGCCCAGAGGGCTGAATTTGGTATCATTGTAATCCTCAGAATCAGAGGTACCGGGGCTCTCGGGTTCTAGAGGATAAACCCTGAAGGAAACAGCTGTTCTGAATAGAAGCAAGAAATTGATGTTTTGACTTTAGTCAATAGGTGTGTGCACGTGTTTGTGTGTGTGTGTGTGTTGGTATACGTGTCCACTTACCAGCGCCAGTGCTTCACTCGCCCTCTGTTTGGCTGCCTTCGCCTCTTTCTCCGCTGCATCCACATTTGCTTTAATGTTGCTATAGGCCTTGAAGGCAGCTGTTGCGTTGAAGGAGAGATTTTTAGCTTCAGCCAAAATACTGCGAGGAGAGAGAGGACAAAAGAGAGAAATTTGTTATTTCCATTTTGATGTGTTATACACACATTTGGTTAAGTAATGAAACCCCGAATGCAGAACACTCCTGGGACACACCATTTACCATCATTACCTCATATACTATATGTTACTGAGCTCAGAGATCGTCAAGTTGATTTGTACTTTTCTAAATATAGTTCTGCAGTGACACATCTACCACAAATACAGTACAGTGGTTTTGCTTCTAGGGAGGCAATAACAATTACTTTTATTGTTGAATTCTTGTGATTATTTTTGTCTCATTAATCAATCAATCGACCACTGCCCATCGCATGTTACAGCAGCCCAAAGTGATTCATGTTTTTTTGATCAATGGTCCAAAATAGCAAATCTAATCAATCAAGTACACAGATATGAAAGAGAAAAAAGCAAATCTTCTCAGTTGAGAAACTGTAACCTACGACAGCGTATTAGGGCCATTTTAGGTTAAAAAAAAATAAAAAAATGACGGAGCCTGGGGAGGGGGGGTAATATTCAGAGATTCAAGTTGTACATTTCCGAGAAAAAAAAACTTGGGTATACTCTGAGATTAAAGTGGTAAATTAATGAGAAAAACACAAACAAATTTCGAGAAAAAACTTTAATATTCTCTGAGATTATAAAGTCATAAAAATTCTTTGATTTTGGGTTGTTGGGAAAAAAGATAATCCTGACAATGACTGATACATTTGAGTTGAGGACATCTCTGACTATACAGACACAAAATCAAGCATTTTACTGTATCAGTTTAGAGATGTCTTTTTATAGCACCTCAAGTATTCAGTCTCAGAAAATTTCTGATTTTTTTCTATCAAATTTATGATTTAATAATCTCAGAGAATATTCAAGGTTTTTTTCATTAATTTGAATTTTTTTCTCGTAAATTTACGACTTTAATCTCAGAAAATATCCAAGTTTTTTTTCTGTTGTAAATTTATGACTTTAATCTCGGAAGTTTTTTTCTCGGAATATTACACCTGCTCCCCCCAGCCCTGTAATTATTTGTTTTTACCTACAATGGCCCTAATAGGCCATGATAGTAACCAGCTCATGTTTGATATTACTTGATAAATAATAAATATGATCAATTGATTATCAAAATGATCATGGATTCATAGCCTGTAAATCCATACTCCACTTAATTAATCATCTACTAGTTTCAGCCTTATCTAGACGCTGTATGCTTTACCTAGGTGTGAACATATACATGAGTGTGGTAATGTGTTTATATTTACCCGTCCAAAATGGCAGCAGATTCGTTCAGCTGCTTGGCGTGCTCCTCTGCTACGTGCACGTGATTGGCCAGGCTGCCGCCACTTAAACCATCGGTGAGGTGACTGACTTTATCCTCCAGCTGGTCATGAAGAGGACTCAGCTCTCTTCCCATCTCCTCCAAGTCCTACAGACACAAAACAGAGGCTTTGCTTGTTGACTGACTAATCCGAATCGCTTTCTGTGTTTGTTTTTACTGCTGCCATATTGCCATGCCCATGGTAATATCCTTGCTAATTATTTTAGGTAGTAATTATGTATTTCATGGCATTACAATCATTTGACTCGAAGAAAGAAAAGAGCAAAGAGACAAAGTCAAAACATAGACTCTGGTTTTAAAGAGTTACAGGGGTTCTACAGGTTTCCACTAGGTTGACTTCAGTACCTCTATCTCCCTGTTGATGTTGTCAGAAAGCTGGTTTGCTTCATCCAAGAGACGTTCTCCTTCTCCGAGGACCTCCTGTGCTTCCTGTTTCACCCCGCTCACTGCAGAGCGCTTCCTCTGCAAAACACAAACCAGGATCAACAGCTGCACATGATTCTGATGCGTTAACGTATGAACATTAGGGAATGCAACTAACTTCAGACCAGTAGTACTGACCAGTAGTACTGTATAGAAGAGTCTGTGTGCATGTTAAAGTGTTTTTGGTCAGTTCGCTGAAATCAAATCTAAATTGAATCTTTGATTCCCATAATAATGACGGAGCAATCACTCAGGAAATTGTTCTTTTCTTTACAGACTAGTTCTAAACAACCTCTTTATGGAAAAAAAACATTTCCAGTTATTGAAAATAACAAAAGCAGTTAGAGGACACGAGGGACACACAATTGATGATTTGATTAACTAGTGTATGAACTTAATACAGCCCGAGTGTATAGTAGTGTGCATATTCTACTTTCTTCACTGCATAAAGCTTTTCTTCATAGAGGAAAAGACTGCAGGGTCAGGGAGAGACAAAGACAGATATAAAGAAAGAGAGAGATAGAGAGTGTACTGGATGTGTGTGAGATCACTGCAGAACACTTCCTCTAGGACATGTAGAATAATCTCCCCCATAAATGCTTGTTGTTTTGCTCTGTTTGGAATCTGTGCTGCCTGTGAGCTTTCCCTGATG
Organism: Sebastolobus alascanus; assembly: GCA_916701645.2. Classification (NCBI taxonomy): domain Eukaryota; kingdom Metazoa; phylum Chordata; class Actinopteri; order Perciformes; family Sebastidae; genus Sebastolobus; species Sebastolobus alascanus. The sequence continues at coordinate 2,362,890 of CAKAOJ020000038.1, forward strand.
ATGAATCATCAGCAAAAGGCTTAAAGTAGTGAGATGACTAGATGGTTAGATGCTCCATTCTTTAGGATTCTTTAGGAGTTTTAGGACTTTTCATTAAAGGAGACCAACCCAAAAAGTTTAGATACTCTTAAGGCCCTGACACGTTGGGCCGTCGGCTGTAGTCTTCGCGGTGCGAAATTCAAGCGCAACTTTTTGGCCGAGACAAAGGCGACGTGAGGCGACGCAACAGTCGGCATTCATCGCCGCCGCTAGTTCTTTGATTCTTTGGTTTGGTCCTTTATGTGTAAAATGACAAGTAAAATGGGCTCAATACCTCCAAAACTGTAAGCCATTACTCAGCCATTGTTACACATTTCAAAACTAATGTGATATAAGTCAGTCAACTCTCATTGATTATATTAATATAACAATGCAGAGTATAGACATAGCATTTTGTTCAAGTTTGACCTAAAAAAACATCGGAGTAAGTTGACCGTCAATGTCCCTGTCACAGAAATGAATTAGTAAATCAATTAATTACACTACACATGACTATAGGAATGATTTAGCCTTCAAGCACATGGCTTTCTGACTGTGTTTGTGTATTTAAAACTTGTGTGTAGCCGTGTATCTGTACCTCCAGGGCGGTGAGGTTAGCTTGGTTTTGTTCAGCCAGGGAGCCAGCCTGCCTCGTCTTTCCCTGGGCAGAGTGCAGTAGATCCTGGGCCTCCTGGAGCTTCCCCTCATGGTCCGAGAGCTTCTCTTTTATCTAGGGAAGCAGAAGGGGAAGCATTAAGTTCATGTCATTAATTTAGGGACATCGAAGACTAAAGACTGAAGATTAGAAGTTATATTTACCTCTGCTTTCAGGTCTTCTGTGGCCTGGTGAGGGTCACCAAATAATCTCTTCACTTTCTGATACAACTCCTCGGCCAGGCTGGAAGGAGGAGGAAGGGAAGCGATTAGAATATTTACATTTATATTTTGGTCATTTTACACAGTGTTATTCACGGCTTACAAAAGTGGAACTGCAGAATAAGTTATGTGAATGCAACAATTCACAGAGGAGAGGAGAGTTATTGTGATGCGTGACAGAGCCTCTGCTAGTGTGGAGACAATAATCACTCCATATGACCGAGCGTTGAAATGCCGGAATGAAATTGCAGATTTTCTTCTATTGATCCCTCAGGCTAAGTTGGATTAAATTGTGGCAGTGTAAAACAATTCAAATATCGTTACATTAACGTGTGTGTGCTTGTATGCGACTTGGTGGACGGTTGAAGCAATATGTGCTAATGTACACCACAGCATGGCAAGCTACTATATCAATGAGCGCAACAGATAAAATGGGCCTTATCAGTGTGTGTGTCTGATGAAGATATTATAAGGTTTTATATCCATTCAGTTTAATGCAACAGATACTCAGAGCTGACAATTCAAGTATACAGAGAGTGCAGACACAACAACTTCAAACAGTCATCAGGCTTTGTTAAATGGGCATCTCATCAGTTATTCACAGCTTTGCTATGCTGTTCTCACCCTAACTAGTCCATTCAGCCAACTCACATGGAATGGATTATTATCTAAGTGTTGATATTTGGCATCTAGGCTCTGACCCCGTCACTCCCCACAAGGAAACACCTAGCTGAGCACAGGGTGACGCCAGGGTTTAATAAAATAAATTAATTAATTAATAGCATATTAAATAGACTAATATTGTAAGACAAATAAACTTATATTATACAAAAGTTTAAATGCCTCCGTTCTGCTGTGCTTCTAATCCAACACACTTTTTTGTCAAATTCAGCAAATATCTCCACACGGTCCGCTGGCTGTCCGTTCTGTGTGTGAAAAAATTAAAAAGTCGTCATACATAGCCAGCTGACTGTGTAAATGCGAAACAAACAAAGTGGCTCGGACCAAGCCACTAAAATGATGATATAAAAAATGATTACATCTATGTTTCTTCAATCAATTTTGACTTTTGGACTTTGGACTGAGACAAGTACAGAGATGAGGAGTGCAGCGCAGTGCTCGCTGTGAGTGTACGTGCTTGAGAGAGAGACAGAGACAGAGAGAGGGGAAGAGAAGGTGGACCGCACTCAATATTTGGGTACGGTATTAATAATAATTTGAATGTCAAGGTTATGAATGAAGCTTCAAATTATTAAGTAGGCTACAGCCCTGCGAGCCAACAACACTATTTAACTTATTTTCAAGTTATGTCAAATGTAGGCTATTATATGGCTATTTAAAACAAATGGCCGGTAGTTGTTCTAAATGGCCGGAGTTTGGGAATATTAACGGCAATATTGGCCGTCAAAAAGAAAGTCTAGCGTAAACCCTAAATGACGCCAATAATTTTGCTTCTAGGGGGTGATAGCTCAATAAAAAAAAAAAACTGGTATCTGTGGCTAACCCTTTGGAGGGAAGCCTGAAAGGACGGGCCATCAGTGTTTCTTCTTCTTTCTTTACACAAATGTTTTTGTCACTTTGCGCACAACTGAATGCAACACTAAGAATGGCTTCCAAGGAGAGACTGTCTGAAAATGTGCACTGTTATCCCTATATTTAAATGATTATTATATCTCGCCTCAGTCTGTTCACACCACCTCCAGACATGGTTGGATGACATGTCGTATAAACTAGTTCTTTACTAGTATAACGGTTAACCCGGCCCTTACAGTACGTACACCACCGTTATGAAAATGGTGCATTACAAATATGTTGCAGTGAAAAACGTACGCCATGTGAATGTAGTTGATTGTCTGAACTATCTTCCAGGCTTCCCTTCAAATGATCTGCCCATCAAGGTTCCCAACGCAGCCTTTAGTTCATTCCAATTTTTCTAATTGTACTTTGCTTTGACATGATTTTTTTAGAAAGCCTTCTCACTTTGGAAGTATTTAAAACGGTTTAATACCCATATGTTTACCAGCGTCCCTTAATGAGCCTTATTTTTCACCTTCAGCATTAATTAACACAACGAGGTTCGAGTGTCCTCCAGTTGACATCACTCAGAGGACAATTTCACACAGTTTATGGGATATATGCAAGGTAATGACTGGGTTTGAGGAAACTTTAATGAACCCTGTGGGGAATAGCACGAAGAAAACAGAATATAACTATGTAAAAACTAATGGGAGGGGTGTTTAACTGTTATCCCACTGACTATTACAACATCACAATATGTAACATTAATGAAAAGATAAATTTGCAGCATGTACACAAACTTTTCAGCAGCACGGCATGCTGAAAATACATGAAATATGGAAAGATATGAGCTAACTTTGTTCATTTTGCTGAAGCGGCCCTTTAACGTTTGTTGATGGTTGTGTTTTTCTCTGCCGCCCAATCTCCCCTCAGGGTTCAAATAATCAACCGCAGACTGACAGACAAGTCATGGAGTGGCTGTTTCTCTTTGTCTCTCTTATTCTCACTACAACTCTCTGTCCATTTGTCAGTTGTTCTCCTCTCCCTCTGTGACTTTCCCTCTTACTACACGCTCTTTGTATGCCTCTCTCCGTTTCTGCCCCTACGGCGATATAGTGCTTTTAATTAACTCATCGACCTCATCAACATTTACTGCTGAAAGAGACGGACAGAAGGAGAGGGAGAAAGGAGGGATGAAGAAAGTAGATTGCTAATTCCATCAAGGGCCTTGAGAGAGAGAGAAAGCGAGAGCGACAACAGTGAGAAACACTTTGTTAAATCATCAGCAGAAAGTCGTGGCTTCAGGATATGGAGCTATCTAATATCTACTCAATGGAAGGTGTTTACTCCTGATGTCTCCTGTGTCCACAACAAGAAAGAAATCAAAGAAAGAAAAAGAAAATGATTTAACCCCTTTACCGTACTAGATAGACTCTACATCACAGCTAACCATTTAGCAAACAATGCTGTGTTGTTGCTGCTTTTTTTCTACCACTTGAGGCATCCAATGAGCTCCATTCATTTATGTGTGATGTGAAAATCAATTGACTCTAATTTCAGAGTCTTGAAACTTCTAACACAGTAAACATCAAGTCTGCATTGTTTTTTTGTCAGTTACATTATCAATATGAGGTAACATAGTGCATATTTTTCAAATAATTCTGTACTTAAACAGCTTCAAAAGGCAATGATAATGTAACTCACAAAAAAATCATGCAGGGGTGATGTTTACATTGAAATATTACACAACTCAAGTTCCTGCTGCCTAATTTTCATAATGTAAATAAATTAACAGAAGCCATTGGAACAGTGTGGCCATGTCCGCCAAATCCTACACACTGCATCTTTAAGTTTGTCATTTTGCTCGTGTAGAAATGCTGCCCGCTCAAAATACAGTTTAAATTTCTACAGCACGCAGGTGAGATTTTTTTCCTTATTGATTTATTTAGATTAATTTTATGCATATTCAACTTCTCATCTTTCTCTCTCTATCTCATTGTGCAAGTTCAGCGAAAGAAAAAGTGTAGTGGGGAAACATCTCGCAGAACAAGAAGAAAGAAGATGGAAAAGTGGGATTGAATCCCAGCAGCACAAGGTGAATGTATTAGCATACAGGTACGAGTGAAAACAAAAGAATTAAATAGAAAAAAAAACACAAAACAAAACAAAACAACCCAACAGGTAGGTGGAAAAAAAAGC